>JAHREE010000459.1:1805852-1847017 GCA_033628505.1 Tringa tobata | reverse complement strand
GGTGTGTGTGTGTGTGAGAGAGAGACTGTGTGAGGTGCGGGCGTGTGGGACTGTTGCGGGTGTCCGTTGGGCATCGGGGCAGCCGCAGCCGGGCCGGGAGGATGGTGAGGTCCCCGGGGGGGTCCCGCCGCCGGGGGAGCCTTCCCGTGCGGGGATGTGGCCGGCGGTGGCAGGGCCAGAGGGTTACCTGGACTTCGTGTGCTTCGGGGGCGCAGGCAGCCTGACCCGCGCTTGGGATTTTATTTATTTATTATTAATTTTTTATTTTTATTTTTTTTTTAAGAAGCCGCTCGTTCTTGAGGAAAAATTCGGGTTTAATTTCGGTTTCTATTCCAGTTTGAGATTCCTGGTGGAGGCTGCGGTGACTGTTGACATAGGGTCGCAGCGCCGGGGGTGCGGGTACCCGGGGGAGCCGTAGCCATCCGTGCCCTCGCAGTGGCGCGGTGGAATGAGTTACTTTCTGTCCCTTAGTGACTTGAGAGGGGACTTTTTTTTTTTTTTTTTGCAAATAGAGCCCTAGTGGGGAGCGTTCGGGCGGCTGCTTCCAGGGATGGTGTGAGCAATTCTTAACTGGAAGAAGGGGGGAGTTGCGGGCGCACGCCAAAGCCGGTGTTCCCCCAGAGCTTGTACTCCGAAACTTCGTTATTCGGTGAAAGCCCTGTTCTGAACACCAGAAAGCTTTGCCTTTTTCCAGGAAGGCTTGAATTTTCTATTTTGTCGCGTTTTCGGGAAAGGATTCATTTTGAGGGCTCTGGGTACTGCGTGTCTAGGTCTTATTTTGAGGTAAATGGTTAATTCGACAGACTCTGTGGCATATTGCTCAAAGTGCAGCAAGCCTGGAATAAATCAAGTGGCTTTCACGGCATAAAGAAGTTAAAGATCACTTTGACTTCTTCCAAATACTAGCATTTTATTTTTTTTAATATTAATTTCCTTATAACCTATGTAAGGTAACTAAGCTGAGCATGGAGGTTATGTTTCTGTAAAACTATGTTCGTTTTTCAGATGGAAGAACAAATCAAATTAGGTTTTGTATTTACCAAGTAATTAAGTGCAGATGTTTTTTGTATTCCCACTTCAGAAGCCACCTTGTTCTGTCAAGGTTATACGTGTCCACTAAGTGACAAAGATAACATAAAGATCTGTAAAGCTTGTATCTGTCTTTGGGAGTTTTAAATGTTCTCTCAGGTTAAATCGAGTTGGAATTGCGGGTTTTCTTCCTTCCTGAAATCTAGTAAAGAAAAAATTACAAATAACTCAATTTGAGTATCTTAAAACACCTTTACAAAGGGGAATGCTTTAGAATGGTTGTATAGAAAAACAAGTGAGCTGAAACGTTGTGGTAATAGGATTTGCAGCATAAAGTATGGCTAATTTCTCTTGTATGACTACAGGTGGCAGTGTAGAAGCCAGGAACAAAAATTGGCAGAAATTATATTCTGTGTACGAGAAAATGAAGAGTGTACTCATGACTAAGCACAGGAACCTGGAAAACCACAGGTATGTGAAGTGATTCATACAACTGCCTATGGTGCTCCCAGTATTTACTGTGTTCTGATGTTCCTGGCTCAATAGGTATTTTTGGACCAATTATCACTTAATGTATTCACAGTAAGAGCCTAATCAAAATGTCATGGAAAAATCTATATTTGATTACGAAGCAGAGCAAAAATACTTTGAAGGCAGTATACAAGGAGAGGTGGGATTTTCCCACTTTTTTAATGGTTTATTTTAACTATCAAAAATCATAGCGCGAAGTTGAATTAAAATATTTTTCCCTCTTTAAAGAAATAGATCTCATATTGATAATTGTAGCAGCAGTTATAGGCCTGAATATACTTGAAATGGAGAAACTTTAGATATAATAAAGATTTGCTCATCTGGATATTTTGGATGTCTTATCAGTACTATTTTTATGAGCGCTGAAGAATTGAAAGCATGAGGAGAATTACAGAGATGCAATTAAGATGATGTAATTTTAAATAACTATCCAGTGGGGATGCACACGTTAAGGGTTAAATCTTGTAAGATTTTAAAAAAAAAAGTTTTACAACACTGTTTTCTATTAAAAATAAAGTAAAAATAAGCAGTACATAATATGAGTTCATTATTTTCTGTCATATTTCAAAGCAAAGGGAAGTACTAGATTACCTTAGTAATTAATTTTTCTCATTAATTAGCAATGTTAGAGGGAGGCAAAGCTTTTCTTGTATGTTTACATCAGTGTGCACAGCCTGTAGAAATTAGTTCATAGGTCTATATTCCAGGATTCCTGGGAAGCCGTGGAGGATGGGACAAACTCAGAGCTGGAGCTTGTGGATTTTTTAGAACACATGAGTGGGAAATTATCCTGGTAAGAAGTGTTGAAGTGCAGCTATCACTGTGTTTGTTTATATATTTATAGTCTTGCATTTGGCTGTTCTTAGTCTAAGAAAGCATTTTGTCTAAACCTTTAAATTGCTTTTGAGATAATGCAGTTCTACCACAAATGACCAAGTTGCCTTGTGTTGGCTACCCTGCACTAACTGGCCTTGGGCCCAGTTTTAGTTATCCCCTCATTGCAAAGCAAGTTGCAGACAGAATGATTTATTTCACTGTTAGAAAGGGCTAAGAGCATACATCCCATTAGTTATAACCAACCAGCTGTCACCTATGAACTATTAAATTATAGTAGCATGGCATCTTGAGATTCTGGAATCCAAGTCAAAATAATTTTTTTTTCTACCCACTGTTTAAAAAAACATCCAGGAAACTATACTTCAGGTATAGCTGAAGCTATAAGCTCTCCATGGAGAGACTGTATCTCTGTTGGTGAACAGTAAAACCCTGATCTCTGAGTGAGGTTTGTGGGTAGCATCATCATGCTTTCAAAATACAGTGTGCCTTGGATAGAGTACCCTGAAGAGCTGTCATGCTTCTTAACTTCAATTGAAAAGGGAAAAAAAAAAAGTTAATAAATCTAGATCTTCAGTGCAGGGGAGAGCTCTTCTAGCTTTCTTTGCCTGACCATCATGTTATTGCTTGTCACCTGCTACTTCTGAGTGGGGACCTACTCAGGTGTAGCTGGGGAGAAAGAAGCATCAGCACTAACTTCTATCCAGCCCTGGAGGTTTTTTACTATAATCTCTTACTGAGCAAAACAGTTAAGCCTACTTTAAAAACTTAAATTAATAGCCCTGATAAAGTCAATTGAACTGTTTATGTAGTACAGGTCAGCATATACTTATGGGTTTGTTGAACATTGAGTTCATTGTTTTGTGCTAACATGTGAACAGAAAATGAAAATGTCATTTGTCATTGGTACAAAATTTTAATGGGTCTTTCATTACACCAAGTGTTCAAAATATTAAATAAAAGAAAACTGGTAACTAAGCAGTGTGATGCTCAAGAGTTCAATTTACAGACACTTCTCTGTGCTAATTATGAAGTATTGACATAAATGAATGAAACTACTTGTTAAAGCGCCTTTTGCAGTGTATAGCAGTTATGTGTTCACAAGATGATTCATAACATTCAGCAATTTGTGATGAGTTTCCCTGCCATTACTGGAGATTACGAAGTATCTAATGTATTTGCACTACACTGGGTTACTTTTAAATTAGATTTGATAGTGGAAAGGGAAGGAGAACCATCTTCTATCAACTGAAAAATCAGGCCTGTTTCACGAATCAGTTAGTCAGTATTGAATTTCTCTTTACTGTATAGGACAATTTATCTTTTACAATAAAATTAAAATGTTTAATCATCTTGCCTATAAATACAGGAGTGACTGTGTGTGTGTGTGTGGGGAAAACCCTCAAGACTTCTTTTGTGTTGAAAGCTGTGTACATTATAACTAATAAAATATAGCAGGCTTGCTTTAACTGAAAGTAGAAATCATAGTAAGAAATCTAAATTTGGAATCTAAATGTGTAAGGTCCCATTTTGAATCGGCAAATCTTGGTTATATAGAATGCTATTTGATTTGATGCAGGATGTATTTGTAAGTACAGCTCCCATTAACAGTGCTACAGATGTTGCATCCTAAAAAACTGCCTTGCGCTTGTGCTTTGAACCGAAAGTTGTGGCTGGTTACATGTTCTACTGTCTGAAGAAAACTGTTTTAGGACTTGCCCAATCAGTCATTTCACACCATCATGAAGATGGCTGTAATCTGTTAGATTATAAAGTGTGATTGCCTGGCAGTTATCGGAAATGTCTGTTAATGACACCAGGGTTTTACTCAAGAAAAATTAAACTTTCTCACTCCTTAGTACTTGTATAGGATTGTCTTGAAAATGGATCATGGGAACCTGGGGAATGGACTAATGATGCTAAATGGAAGACAGAGCAATTTATTATATCTATTTATTTTGTACAATAACAGGTACCAACCAGTCCAGTATCAAAGGCAGATTTTTTAGAAAACCAGTAGATTCTCTACCAGGAGGATGAGAATGGTCTGAATCAAAGTCTTCGGAGAGAGAGACACAAAGTGAAAGTTTCAGATGAAATGCCCTGAGAGTAAGCCTAAAACACAAGGAATATGTCTGAGGGCATTTAGCTTAGGCACTTTGGCTTCTCAGGCTAGAGCTTGATACCAGAAGAGAGGAGAATTTTCTTAATCTCAACAGTATTAATACAGCTGTTAAACCAAAGGGAGAGTTACGACATTGCAAGATGCCCATTGTAGATTACTATAACTGAAGTGGGCTCTTGTGAAAGTAGCAACATGATAAGCATATGTGTAAGGAGAGTATCTTTAATTAGCAAATGAGGAAAGTAAACTTCCAGGCATGTAGTCCCACTGCTATCTTTGGGCAGGCTGCCACTGGGCTTCTATGAGAAGTAAGTCCTGATGTAGGAGGACATCAAACCTGTAAAGGGGAAATGATCCTGAAATTACATCCTGTAGATGAGACCTTGCTGTCAGGTGATGACCAAGTAAGTTTGCTCTAAAATTGCCATTGCATGGTGTTTATTCTAGATCATAGGAGGGCATCTCCTGCCATGGAGTCATGTTCCACTTAACTAATTGAAGTGCAACTAACTGGATTTATGCTGGAAGGGAGCATATAATAACCTTCCAAGTACATGCCAAGGTGACTTACAACAAAAGGAGTCTTGACTATCTTTTAGTACTGGAGAAGTGCTGGTGACGTAGAAAGGCTATCAAAATCCTGCTGGAAGCAGCATCTCAGATGCTATATCTAGGTTAAGAAAAAAGACTTCTGCAGCATCAGTCTGCACTGTAACCCAATAGCCTACATGAGGACAAACAGAAAGGGTATACACAGGTCAAGATGACACAGCCTCTGGGGTTGAAGTCCTTGACATTGCTGTGCATAGGACAGAAGTTGATGAAATTCATGTAGAAAACAGTGAAGAACTGCTTGAATAAATTAAGTCAAATTTAGACAGGAGTGCAGAAGAATAGGCAGTCAGACCAAAATAGAAGTGTTTCTATGCAAATGCTAGAAGACTAGAAGATAAGATGGAGGGACTGAATGCCTAGATCTAAAGTTATTGAGAATATAGGTCTACCATAGAGATAATAGCTAGCAGAACACTCAGGGTTTCTATGGAATGCCCGGTAAGAAGAACAGTCAAAAGAGTATCATGCTTGCAGCCAGCGTGGAGAGGCTTAAAATAAATGCATATTCCCTAACAACTACTTCTATGGCCCTTTAAGAAGAATTGAAAAACAATTAGCATAGTTGAGCAGGCTATAAGCAACAGACAGATATCCTTCAAAAACTTATGTCAAAAAAAAAAAAAGTGAATTTGTAAGTGTGATTTGTAAAAGGCAGAGAAGCTTGTCATAAGTACTCTTTCAAAAACATCAGGAACAAGAAGGCCTTTGGGCCAATAAATGACTAAGATCTTAAAGAGCTCAAAGAAGATTGCACTGAGCTGAAAGTATGAGATATTCATGTTCACTGTGCAGGAGCTCAGATTTCCAAACAAAATTACTTCTCTGTGAGGAGAGAAGCACAAAGTCCTATTGAGGCACCTGTTCCAAATCAAGGTGCTGCTGAGGACAAGGGGTTTTTTATTATTTTTTTTATTTTTAGAACAAAATGATGAAAAGGAGTTACAGCAAATTGCCACCTCTGGATGCACTCAAGGCCTCTAGAAGATCTCTCCGTATAAAGTTGCTGAGCTGGTAGCATTGGTGTTTAACAGCACAATGCTGCTATGGTAGCAGTGAAGTTGAGGGTGCCAAACATGATGCCAGTTCTTAAAAAGGTTTCCAGAAAGCCTATGGAAAAGAACAGGACAAGTGTGACTGGCATTCATACCAGCCAATTTGCTGATAAACATAGTGAAGAAGAAAACTAATGGATTAAAGGACAAATTTGATATACGGGGAAAGAGTCAGAACAGCCTCATGGGTCTGTTAGAGTTCTTTGAAGACGCAGTTGAGGTTGTGAGTAAGTGTGATCTAGCTGATGCAGTACCTTGGGTTTCAGGAAGTCGTTGGAGAACTACTCACCAAAGGTGCTGAGCAAAATGAAACTGCTCTGACATAAGAGGAAAGTTCTCTCCTAGACTGATGATGGTTGGTGAAAAGATGGGGTAGGAATCAATGACCTGTTTTCACAGAGGTGATGGAGGTCACTGTTAGAGTCGTGTGTGGTTCTGTGCTAGGTTTACCACTAGTCAGCAATGCATTGGTGACCTGGAAGAGTGAATGCAGAGTGACTCTAAGTTAATGAGGGTAGCAAAAATGAAAGCTATTTATGAAGAGCCAAAGAGGGATGGTGTTATGCTTAGTAACGGAGCAGAAGCTTACTGCTGATACTGTGAAGTAACGCGTGCAGGGGAGAACAATCCTGCTATTACAGAGACTGTAAACTATTAGCACCAAAGGAAGTGATGTTGTAGAAAGCTTACCATGATAAATCCAAGCATTGATTAAATATTTGGGACTGGTCTGAAAAAAAAAATATTAGGGAAGAATGGCCAACAGAATAGAAATCTGCTATGCTGGTCTATAAGCTGCCTGTGCTTTTGTCTTAACCTCTGGGTGCAGTTCTGATCCCTATATTTAAAGGAAGGCTGAGAAAAAAAAAAGGATAGATAATAGAACTAGAAATGGGTGGCAATGATGATAAAGAACAATTAAGTAGATTAAGAATCTTCAGCCTGGCAAAGAAATAGCTAAAGATGAAAATGATAAAAATCTGTACAGGAGTATAATGGAAAAAATGAACAGGGAATGCTCATTAACTGTCTCTTGTAGTACAAGACCCAGAGGGGATCAAATAAAATTATCAAGTGACAGATTCAGAACAAGTAAGAGGTTGTATTTTTTTTTTATAGCGCATAGTTCAATTGTGCGTCACTGTACATACTAAGAGTTTATCTGGGTTTGGGATTTCAGTGCAAAAGCATCACCTCTTGCTTGGAAGAACACAAAGCCCAGTCCCTGAAGGCTGGGGAGGGATCCTGAGGTACATCCCTGCAAGCTTTTCCTGTCCTAGTGCTTTTCCCCGACCTCTGCTCTCAGCCTTTCTAAAGACACAATAGGGGGAATAGATGTATCTTTGGTCTGACTGAATATGGCTATTAGTATGTAAAATAAAGACACATTGCAGTCCCCTAAAGAAAATGCTGACCGGAGGCCACTCCAGATGCATAACAGAGTTATTGGTAAAGAAAACGTGTAGAGAAGGACACACTTTTTTTCTTTTCTTGGGCCTAATCACTTCCTGAAGCAGAAAAAGAACCAAATCAGTTTTCTTTGAAGACTGTACCAGTCCTTATTGTACCACATTGATACGTGCAGTGTAGTTCCTATAGAGGGGAGTTGAGATTCTTTGTTTTGAGGGGTCAGTCTTCAGCTTTCTTTATCCAAACATACAAGGACTAAAGCTCTGTTAGACTTGGACTGAATATGAACTTGAAGGAAATAGGTTATTGAGAATAAAGGATTATTCTCAAGAATAATGTAGAATTATGTAGCCATCCAAAGAACAAGAATTATGTAGTTATCCAAACTAGGTAACAAATGAAATGAAAGAAGAGTCTCACAATGGTAAAGGCTTATGAGCTTGTGGGAATACAACCAGCTGTGAGGTGCAGAATCAACGCAGAACACAGCACTATAAGGAGTTACAGGACTGGATGTTGGGGTATATACAAAGGTAAACTCTAACCCAGGAAAATTAGTTGTCTTGGGTTGCTGTGGTTTGTAGCAATAAATCACCTTCTCTGGTGGGTGATACAGAGCACCCCAAGCTGGTTTCTGCTCTGTATTACTCTCTTTTAGAGGAGGCTTTCTCTGTCCACACTGGCTGCAGACTGACAAGGGAGACAGAGATGACTGGCTTCCCTAAGTTGAAGTTGGCCTTTGAATATACCTACTCTATATGTTAGCATCAGATCTGATTTTTCTAGATGTTTTAGTAGGTCACTTTTTTTTTTTTCTCCAGTGATACTAGGATAAAAATACATAGCAAGACAATACTAGCCAAACCCATTTGTAAAGGTTTCATGAAGTGCCAATTTCATACTTCTTAAAGTTCAGATTGTCCCACAAAATTTTCTGTACTTGCCCTACAAAGAGCTATATTAAAAATGAGACTAAAATACATTTCTATTTAAGAAAATAAAAAATAAAACCAAAGATTTTTCTGAAAAAAGTCATACAAAAAGAAACCATCTGGAGTTTTTTAAATTACAAAAGTTAAACAATAGAGCCTGTTTTAAAGAAGAGGTTAGTTATGTATAACACCAAATACCCCCATCACATTCTTCTTACTGAAGAACAGAAGAAGAATCAGTCTTATCATTAGCTCAGTTATTTTGATGATCTTCTTGAATGCTCTTCAGAGTTTTATTTGTTCAACAAAAGTGAAACATTACTCAAAGAGTAACTTTTCTTTCCATTTTAATTTCCTATAATGCAATATGATACCAAAGAAAAACAGTGTAGGAAAAATCTTGTTTTCCTCTTTATGTGGCACTTTGCACACTACACTGGCAGTGTGACAGTAAGGAAGATTTTGGTCAGCACAGATGACAGTAAGTTTTTTTTCTTTTTTTCCTAGAAGTAATTTGGTACCAGATACTATAGAATAGAATTTCACTAGTAATGTACTCAGGGGCTTAGACTTCCACATCTGTTTGAAACCATACTTTAAATCATAATGCATGGTCTTAAATAGATAAGAAAACGCACCAGCCAAGCACACTTCTCAACTAATATTTATTCCAGTATTATCTCAGGAAGTAGACACTGCTGTATATTTTTTTATTATTATTATTGTATGAAATCAGTTCCTTGGAAACTACTTCAGTTATACTTTTCTGACAGAAAATCCTCTGAGAGGACAGGTTGTGTATTTTCAGTGTTATGAAACTTCTACAGACATACCAGGTTTTGGTTTTTTTTTTTTTCCTTTCTAATATCAACTAGACTTGGTGTATTTCTCTCTTTGTTTTGGGGAGGGTGGCTGGCTCTGTAGTTATTCTCTAATCCCTTACAAATAGTTGATTGTACTTGTTAATTTTTATCTGGATGGTTCTTAGTGTTCCTGATAATTGAGGTAGTTGTGCACTCTATTATAGAAATAATAATAATTCTGAAGTCAAAATGAAAATCACATGCTGTCCTTGACTCAGATTTCAGTTATATGAAGTCTGCTTTGCTTAAAAATAAAGTTGTAAGCTCTTATGGAACCTTTGATAAAATGGAAGCTGGAGCCCAAAGCAAAACAAAAAAACCTGCTTATCAAGTCTGCTGAGGCCATTGGCCAGGGCGGGCGTACTTCTGACATCACCTCCTACAGCCTTGCATCCTGCTGGTTCCTGAGAATGCAAAGAAATTGCAAGTCTTCTAATTTAAGAGACTGAAACTGTTGCAGATTGCTTTTTCTGCTTTTAGATATGCCTTTTTTTCTGTTTTGTTGTTGGGTTTTGTTTTTGTTTTTGTTTTTTTTTCTTTTTCTTTGCTTCGCTGTGGTTTTACCTTTAATCATCACCCAATTGCACAAATGTTATAGTTGTGTTGTTTTTTTCATTTTGACCTATCTCGGTGTTTCCTGACACTTGTAAATATCACCTCCCTCTTTCTTTCACTCCATGCACAAATAATTTCTAATTGGAATGAATATTAAGCAGCTTATTAAAGATGCAGATATAACAATGGTATCTCCATTGACTCAAATATGGTGATTTTTTGCAGTTTAAAGAAGTTTTCATTTTGCTTGTTCAGTCAGAACGAGGTGGGCTATCCTAAGGGGTGGTGTGCTTGTGAGGGTTATTCAGTTTAACATGTTTTACGTCACCAGAGAATATGGTCATGCATATGACCAATTGCAGAGGCCAAGTCAGTCCTGGAAACTTCTTAAACAATGTTATCTCAAATGCTTGCCAATGTGAGCATCTGCGTGTTGAGTTAGGAACCTGAAAAGGTGTAAGCTCCTATTGAGTATAGTCAAGATGCATTTGGACATGGGAGGGGCTGTTGAATGGTTTCTGATCTCTGAGACTGTAGCATAAGAAGCTCAAACTCTATTGTATGCTTGGGTTAATCTACAATTTCTCGGGAACATGGTTGTTGGAAAAAGCCAAAGAACTCAAGAATCTTTTAATTTCTCCATGTTAGTGTCAGTCATGGCTCCACTTGCTGTCACTTTCTGTGATCCAGTTCTTTGGGGCAGTTTTCTGGAGTAAGTGAAAGGCCAGGCTGCTCACCCCACCCCACAGAGCTGCTAACCTGAGGGTTTAAGTTAGTGACTTTAGAGATGTGGGACGGGACTGGGATTGTGCTGTAGTCACGAGGCTGTCCTCTTAGGTAAGTACCCGAGCTACTTGCCATCAGGCCATTTGGAAAGAGTCTCCTGCTCATCTGCTTAAAGAATGAGCACGGGTACTTGACCTTAGGGATGATTCTGGATGGCAGGTGGAAGTAAGTCCCTCACCTACAGCACAGGGTCCAGGCTAAGGTAGGGCTTAGGATCAGTGTCTGCACGTGGTTAGGCCTGGATTGTTTCCAGCTTTGGCTGAGCACTCCGGATTGTCCTTCTTGAGAGGACAATCCTTCCCACTGCCTACATAAGGAGCCTGTCTATCTGTGGCAGAGCTCTAGCTTCTGCTTTGGGGACCAACTTGCTATAAGCTAGGAGCACCATTGCATGGCTTGTATTGAGCCTTTTATTTTACCTAGTGTTTGGATCAGTGTCTGCAAAGTGGGATTTCAAGGAGCTGCAGCATCTAGAGACAGTAGCTGCTCTGAGGCAATATGTTTCCTCATCCTTTTCATCAGCCTTGTTTCCTAACTTTTAAGTCCCAGACACTGCTAGTAATCCACATCTCCATGCTGTGTCCAGTTAAAACTTGAGATCTGCTGAACATTGTCCAAGTGATCTTGTGTAAATCCTTGTCTGTTGGTACCTCCACTGTGGCAGTCTGTCTTTTTTTTTTTTTTTTTAAGCTCCACTATAGATTGCAACTTGTAGATGGTGACTGAGAGTGGAAACAGAACTGTAACTGCCCTTTCTGTTTCAACCTGGTCTGTACGTGAATGTTTCAAAAGAAAAAAAAGACTGGGTATGTGCAATTTTGTGAATTAAAAAATATATTTTTTTAAACACCGGGCAGTTGAAGGGAGAGAATCCGGTAAAAATCGGAGATGTGTTTCACAACTCTGCTAAATGTCACTTTTTAGCTCTACATGAAGAGTTCAACATGCAGAAATTGGTCCATTCTAGCATAGAGCCATCGAGTGTTTGCATGAAGCAGGACATTATGACTAATGTGGATGGAGATAAGTATGTAAATAAGACTCTTTAGGGCTTGAAGTCTTGGTGATTGCTGTGAAGAGTTCTGTAGCATTTGCTCTGTGCATTCATTTTTTTCCCCCCAGTGCTCTTAAAATTGTTAAAACAGTTTCTTTTGGATGAAATACACAGCTCTATTATTGAGAGAATCTTCTGTTTAAAATAGTTACTATTGCTCCAGCATTGTCCTACAGAGCCAAAAAATAATTGCAATAGTTTCTCACAAAAAGATCTTTTGAATCTTTTCTTTCACAAAGTCTTTCAGTGAAAATAAATAAATACTTTAAAAAAAATAATTTCAACCATCTCTTCTTTTTCTTATTTTTTTTTTTTTAGAGACAGGCTTGGAAAATTTCAACCTAAAGAAGGATTGATTTCCATTTGTGGGGCTGAGGCATGGGGGAGAGTGGTAGCAGTGCTCGTAATGAGTTTTGAAACCTTCAGAAAGTAGCAGTCATTCCAAAAAGTCTGTTTATAGGTCCTTTGATTCACCAAACTTAGAAAGCTCATAAGAATTTGAAGCCAGATGGACAACTTTCTTGCTTAGTACTTTGAGCTGTTCATAAACTGTGACTAGTTTAATAATTACTTTGAGTTTGATTTCATTTTAATGATTTGAATTAGAAGAAAATTTTGTCCCACAGAAATTTAATTTTGTTTTACTTCTCATTAATTAAGTAATGTCTTGGAACATAGTGAAAGGCTGATCAAACGTATGGGTGAAATAAAGCTGGGAAATTCTTAGGGATTTAAAATCAAATCAAACTTAGCCGTGAGGCTTTTGGGCAGTGGTATGGTGTAAAAATTGAAGTTTTAGAAAGAAAAACATGTAGTCTGTATGAAAAGCACAAGTATTAAGTAACTTTGATAAGTAACTGATGGACGGTGGTACTTGGGCAAGAATTTTGAAGCTAGCAGTAGAGGTTAAGTAGTGTAGTGGGCAAGAGGAACATGTGCAGAGATTTCATGTTCATCAGGTTCTTTACATTTAATGAAATCAGAGGTTGTGACAAAAAATTATCAAAAGGCCCAGGGAATAAAAAACAAAGGGAAAAGGTAGCCCAGACAAAAGACATAATGACTGAATACCTAAACAGATGAAATTTAAAAGGTCCATTTAACACTCATTTTGTCAAATTAGTCTTGTTACATGTGATTATCTTTTTTTCATCTGAATTTTGATTGCTGCCTGCTCGCTGAGGTCTTTTTGCTATTATTCTTCAGTGGTCATGCTCTATCATAGAATTATAGAATGATATGGGGTGGAAGGGGACCTCTGGAGATCATCTAGTCCAAGCCCCCTGCCAGAGCAGGTCTACCTAGAGCAGGTTGCACAGGAACTTGTCCAGGCGGGTTTTGAATCTTTCCAAAGAAGGAGACTTCCACTACTCCAAATGTGAGTTCCTTCTCACGTTTAGGTGGAACTTCTTATACTCAAGTTTGTGCCCATTTCCTCTTGTCCTGTCACGTATCAAAATATGTCCATCTAGTTGTCCACATTTGAACTGGGGAACATCTTATTTAGAGAATGCTGTGGATCTTCAGTCCCTAGATTTGTTATTTTGTACAGAAGTGTATCAGAACTGATAAAAAGTTTTGTCTCTTAGTCCAAATATTTCTTAAATAGCACAGAACTTTCCTTGAGGGGCAGTTGTGTGTTTTCTTGGTTATGTGGTGAAAGAAATGCTGCTGTTTTATTATTAAAGTTCACAGATGTTCTTGTTGCCTGCTCTAGTTGCCTCAAGTGTTCTTTTACCTTTTCCATCACCAGCCTGTACTACTCCAGGACCCTTATGAGGAAGCTTCTCTTGTTTTGCTTTGAGAACCTGGTTACAAAGTTACAGTTTAGAGTCACTTAAGGTTTCCACCACATTTACTGATAAAATACCATTTGATCTGTATGATGCCTTGAAAATCTAGCACTTGCCTTCTCTTCAAAGGCAGTCACTTTACTGTTTTGTTTTGGTTTTGACACTGAATGTTAATTTTTCTCAAGCTGGTTTTATTGAAATGTTCATTATTATCATCCTTTTCCTCCCCCCTCTGATAAATCCATTTTATGCTCCCCCTTTGTAAGGCTAGACTTTTTTCCCCTCTTTTAGACAGCACTATTTTCTGCTGGAGTATTAGTTGAAGGGTGTTAACTTTGACTTTGATGGGGCATTCACAAAGGCTATCTTTAGTCTAGTGGGAATACTGATTGTTTCCTCCCTGGCTAGTGGAAAATGATTGGGGTTTCTAGGGCAATTCTGAGTTTCCAACTTAGGCTTTTTTTTTAACATTGCCCTCCAGAGAAAGCCATGACTTTTGCAGATGGTGCCAGCTGAATTATCCCTTCTGTTGTTTCTGCAGTCCTGTAAGCAAAGGGCAGAGGCTCCTTTCTGGCTCCTGTATCTGCAGCAAGGCTTGATTTGATGGCCACTGGTGAAGAGCTAGATCTCCCTGCCCGTGGTAGCTGGATGTATTGGAAGAAGAAATAAGAGGAATGATTGAGAATTATGCCTTTTTGTTAGGCTACAGGGCCTGGGTTTTTATGTTGGCTTAAATTGTGTACACTTGGTACAAACTATACCCTGCAAGCATTTCAGTGCTTGAGTTGTGTTTCTGTTTTCAGTGATGGAAAATAAAGAATCCAGACAGTTTAGCTGGGATTTTTTCAGGGTGCCTTGCATATAATTGGGCTGCAAAGACTTGATGGCTGGTGTCACTGTCTTCATAATGTACTAATTACTTTTTATTGTAGTTCTAAAATATCTGTCCTCATTTGCCATGTAGAAAACTGTATTTCTATCTTACCTAAATTGAGTAGACTTTTGAAGCTGGTACATGGTTTAAATATTATATGGTCCTATTACAAACTTGTCACTAATGAATTTGTTTTACTCAAGGAATGTAGTTCTTGTAGTATGTCCCCATCTTTGTTCTGGAAGGAGTTGAGACCTGTACAGAGGGAAGGCTACCTTTGAGACCTCAGACGCCTTCCTCCTTATCCTTTTATGTGTGGTTGCATAAGGTTTGCTTCCAGGCTGCTTTAATCAGTAATTATTTTTTGCTACTAAGGATATTCATGATGCTTCGCAATCCATAGATTTTGGGACTTTCGGGACAGAGATACTGTGTTCTTCTAAAACAGTTTTTGCAGAATAAGAAAGATTTTGGACAACAGATGAAGTCTTTGCTATGTACTCTTTTCCTTTCTTTTAATTAATTATTTTCTCTTTCCCATCATATCAGTAATTAGTCTATCTAGTCTCATTCAGAAAGTTTACCTGAAATGTATATATTTATGTATTTTAAAGCTAAATTCCAAACTCACATTTGTAATACTTTTGTTATTTGTATTTCACGTAATTCCTGGGGAAACCCATTGTTGAAACATGAACAATAAGTTGATTAAATTGCATTTCTTAGTTTTTAATGTGAGTGGGTTTAATATTTGCACTTCTTGACCTTGCTATTCTTTTACAGATTTTTTTCATTTTCTTTTTTATGTTTTCATTTTCAGTGTTATTTTTTCTACATATAATGGGAGGGGATTGATGGTGGTGGGAGTATGCGAAGGTCTACAGAGAACCATGGCCTTGTGATGCATAGAATTAAATTGTTTATTTGATCCTAATACTTTGCTTAATACTATACCTAAAATCTAAGTTTGGAAGAATAATGTGGGGGATTCCTTTAAAAAGTTACACAAGTAGGAAATAACGTTAACAGGCAGTGATTAATTACTTTATTGCAAAAGGGGAGCTTTTTGTATCTCCTCTTGGTTTGAAATGAGTTGCCATGTGTTGAGAAGGTAGAAACTGGCAGAAGACTTTCCTGGCTTACTAAGTTGTGAGATCAGGAAATAACTAAATTTACCATGGGGAGTTTACCTAACTAACCACAACCTTTTACTAATATGTTCACTTTGTCCTCACATAAAAATTTTGAAATAAAAATGCCAGTACAAATGTGTCACTGATGGGAAGTAAAAGGCAATATTTTGGTCATAATTGGTAGGAGGCGAGACTGACATTCACATGAATTTTCCCCAATTACAGAATGAGCACAGAATATTTCATAGAAATTAAATTATTTCTTATAATTTTGTCATGCTTACTTGGCACTTGGAAATGCTTGTGCTTTCCCACTGTTAGTGCTTAGTCTTTAAAAATAGTTTTAAGTTGGAAATATGTTATTTATTTAAAATATTTTCTACAGATTTCCATCTTCAGCTTTAGCACAGCCCTCAGAATCTTGTTGTCAAGGCCGGAAAGATCCTTACACTATCTTTTAAAACCTCCTGCATGCCAAAGGGCACAGCAGTGTGCTCAGCCATGATTCTGCTGTGCTCAGTATCTTGCAAAAACTTAAAGGGATGACAGAGAATCTGTCACTTGGCATGGTACTCTGTTCAAACAAATTATCCTTACTGATAATTTATACAGACTTAAATCCTTAAGTCCCACTTGAAGACACTTTGTTTTTATCCCTTAAATCACCTGGGCCTTTTTCTATTTCTTCTCCACTTTAGAACCTTCTGCATACAGTTCCAATGTCTATGTAATCTAGTATTGATCTCGCCGCACATAGAAAAAGCAAGATCAGCAAGCTTATTTCTGTTATGTGTCTAGGGATTGACCTAAGCCTTTTTTTGCCATAACATTGTCTGCCAGGCACATGTTAAGCGATTTCTTCAGTGATCTAACACCTTCATGAAAGTAGCTGCTGTCCACGTTACAGAAGGTTTCAGACATGCATCAACTTTTTGTGTTCTTGGAGGAGTAAGACCTTGCATTTGCATTACAGTTTGCCCTCACTGTGTGTTATTTGTGTGGGCACTGGGAATTTGGGGAAATGCCGGGCCTGATTTGAGATAAGTCTGCTTATGTAGGGTATCTGAGTTTTATAGCAGTCCTTTAGACCTGATTCTGCTGAATGAGCCTTAAGACTAAGAAAACAGTTCTAAACTGTGTCTTCTCTAACTTCTTGTGTTTTGTAATTATTTAAAAATGAGTCATCTACATCTATGCTGGCTCACATTTAACATTAAACTTTGCAGTTAAGTCAAAATGTACCTTCCACTGACATAGGGAAAAACTTGAAAAATTTTACTTTTCCCTACAAACTCTAGGAGCTCTTGAGAATTTCCCTGCTCCCTGTTTTCCCCTTTGCAGTCTGTTTCCATCTTTCTCTTAAGTTGGGGGGGTTTGTTTGATTTCTTTTTTTTTTTCTTTTTTCTTCCTTCCCCCCCCGCCAAACTAGAGGATACCCATGCAGGCTGCTCTCATTTTCTTCCTCTGTGATCTTGACCACCTGCAGTCACATATCTGGGGTGCCTTTGTTAGAGAGTACAGGTCCTAGCCTGGCTGGTGAACTGCAAGAGCAGGTCTCTATGGAGAGCCTCACACCGGGATGAGATCCGCACTGCTTGGCATTCAGGCTTCACTTTGCCTGATGGATTGCAGTTGTTGATCTCCCAACTGTGGAAGGGGGACATTTGAAATGCCTGTTTGACATTTCACGCCTTCTATTCATATGTGATACATAAGTTATGTTTTGGGATGCTGTCTTATGAAGTAATTCCATGGTGTACAAAACCAAGGTTTTCGTACGAAATCTTGCACAAAAACTAGGTTTCTCAGGTTATTCTCTGTGTTTATAGAACCATTTTCTGGAGCCTTTCAAAACCTGCTCAGAGCTGCTTACAAGTCAAATAACTGTCTTCTAATGTTCTAGTTTATTGAAATGACTTTGGAAATGTAATGCCATCTTAAATTAAAGCAGGCATTCATCTCTTCCACAGGTTCTTCACCTTCTGCTTGATCTTGGCAGATCTTTCTGAAGCCCGTGTCTGGTAGTTTGTAACTAAACACAAGCAGACTAAACCAGGCTTTCCAAAGCTCTTTCTCTCGTAAAAGTATTCCGTTATGTCCCCCTGTCTCTGTGTCATGAATGATGGCAATGGTAGGTAAATAGGTACTGGAGACTCTTAACTGTGCAATATGCTAGAAGTCCTAGCAGAGCTGCCTGACAAATCTGGGAGGAGATGCAAACAGCATTTCTTCCCTTACAATGTGGTATGAAATGTTGGCTTTTTCATGAATAAAGTTGGAACTATTGATCTGTTTTGGACAACTGACAAGTCAGGATCAGGACAGAGCTGTTCAGCTTCCCCCCCACGCGTGCTTTCAGTGTTCTTAAACCCCTTTTTTTATCAGCCTATTACATGTTGCAATAATGATCGGCTTTGGCAGACACTAAGTATTCCTGCTGTGTGGTGGTTGCCTGTAACAAGTTATCCTCCAAGAAACAGCACTGTAGAGCTTCAGCCTAAAGTTCTTTTTTTTTTTTTTTTTTTTTTTTTTCCATACAGAGACATATTCTGTATTCCTATCCAATACTCCAATAGGGCTATCCTAGACTAGGGCTGCTCAGCTGCTGAAGTCTATACATGGCTTGACAGTAATGTTCATGTAATCCTCTTTTCCAATAGCTTCTTCAGTGCAGACTGGGGATTTGTAGATAGCAGCCTGTTACTACCACTGTTTTCCCCGCAGCCCCTCTGTTGTCACTCCACATACTGGTCCTCAGGAAACACTATGTCTGCATATGGGTTGTCACCACCAGCATAACTCAGTTTGTGTGGGTCCTTTCCTTATCTCTATGTGAGTTGTTGCCAGGGATAACTGAGGCCTCTTCTAAGCGGTGTTAATTACCTAAGCAGTAATTGTCCATTCCTGGCAGTTGTCTCCCCATCCCAGAGGGTAGGTGAGGATACAGATGGTGTTCTGTAATGTATATTTAGGAAGTCTGATGCTTTGAGGGAGCATCCAGAGTTTGCACAGACTGTGTCGTGCTCATGTGAATTTGTGCTGCTAAGATGTACAGAGCTCCATTGTGCGAATGAAGGGTGATGCTGTTGGGGTCTCCCAAGACATTCACGGGTCTGGGGCAGGAGGCGTAGAGTAATGGTGTTTGGTAGTGCCGTGCCATCACATCTCTTTGAGTCTGGAGCAAAGTTTTGAGAGGCTGGGGACATTGTCTGTGCTCCTCAGCTAGTCCAGTTTGTTAAGTGCCCGTGAACACCAGCTTTTGAGGAAGTATTGGAAACTGAAGAATCCAGTCATAATGAAAATAGTGGGACTCTTTTATATGTCCCCCTGGGAGATCAAGTTGCTTACCCTAGCAAACCAATGGGTGGGTGGGGGAATTCAGAATCCCACACACACGCTGTATTTGTGCTTTGTTTTTGCCCTTTGGGAAAGGCAGCAGAGTTGAAAAGCAGGAAACTGATCTTGTCATTGGGAGCTGGGAAAGGCCAAAGCTAAATGCGCAGCAGGATGATAATGAACTTTGGAGCATACATGATCAACTCCTGCAGTGTTAAATTGACTTAAAAATAAAAGAAGTGTTAGAATAGAGTTATGTTACTTTGAGTGTTAAGTGTGGAACATACTAGAACTCAAACCTAAAAATGGACTGGGGGTGTGAAAGCTCAGACGTTGTTTTGACTGAGGTGAGGTTCATCCTCCAGATTATTCAGGCTTCTGAAAGCAGAATGGGTTGCTTTGGATAAAATTCTGTAGACAGTCCTTATATATTTAAAAATAGGGACCAGGTTGATATTTTTCTGGAAAAATGAAGAGTTTGTTTCTAAGCAAAGTGTTTAAATTCAGAGAAGAGGGGCAATCATGCTATTGTACACATCATGAAAAATAGGGGAACAATGTAGGTCTGGACTTCTAGTCCCAGTAGGTTTTTTTCTTTTCTGTGTTCCCTAGTACATACTAAAAATATTTTCAATATCTTAACATCTGCATTGTTATGAAAAATGACATGTCTTTGTTTTGTTTTCAGCTGTGTCATTCTTGTATTACATTTTGTTCCATGTGCTCTCCTCAGTTGGGATGTGAAGTCATTTTCTTTTGTCAGATGTAGACCTAGTTGCCCCGACTCCAGAACTGCACTGTGCACCACTTGGAATAAGTTAATTCTTTTGTTCTGCCTCAAAAAAACCCCCAATCTATATGTTGGGGAATGTGGAGTTACTCGATTGTGAAAGTGTCTTCTGATTGAGGGGCAGTAAATAGGGTAAAAATAAAGGGGGCTAAGCCTCTTTAAATGTAGAAAAATGGAGGCTGAAGAAAGACTGGGTATGTGGGTATATTTTGCATACTACTGTGTATAAGCATTTCTAATCTTAAGTGCATTAGTGTGTCCCATTTGGAGTATGGGATGCACGAGTAAGGCAGACCCTCTCATGGTCGTGCATGCCCTTGACAGGCTTCTAAGCACCGTGCAGCAGAGGAAGATGGGTGAGTGGAGGTTGGCTGAAGTTCTGATTCACATGTCAAGTAGAAGAAGCAAACCAGCCAAGAAACAGGGTCAGACTTGCTGTGAACACAAGGAAGGGAAACATTAAGACAGACTGGTAGTGAGGACAAGACGGCAGTAGGTGAGGGCCAGCCAGGGGGAGGTCATCAGCTGTTGGATGCTGCTGCTGTCCAATACACTGCTGGGAACACAAGATCCCTGGATTCCTCTTTTTTCCCCTAGTCTGGGGCACTGAAAAAGATGATACCCACATGTTGGTTTTGGTTTTTTGATTGACTCAAGCAATAGAGCTGAGCATTAATGCTCTTACTTTGTCTCTCAGGTGTGCATTTGTCACTAGATTGCCACAAAAAAAAGGAGTTTGACTGCCTGGTTTGATTATTTTTTTCCCTCTAAAGTTGAAGAAAGTTTGCATGTACACAATGCATTTTGAAATACACTTTAAGGGGGCAAGGCCAGGCTGCCAGAACTGGGAAATTCTGATATTGAGGTTGCATGTGTTACTTTCATTCTGCTTGCTTGGATGTTTGCATTGGTGCAAAATCTTCTAATACGTGGTAAGTATTGGAAGAAGAAACATGCCTGTGATGAAATGATTTAGTTCATGGGATGAATAGGGGATTTGGAGTAGAGGAGATGATCACAGATGTTCTTGAGATGTTTTGCTTGCACATAACTGTAGCAGACATCCAGCTGCCCTAAGCAGCCTCCTCTTCCCAGGAGTTCCTGCCAGGTGCCTCGATCTGCAGCTCCCCTCTTCTGGGCAACAGCACTCATGGCAACAACAACCTCTGGAGCTTACATGAGCTTAGTGCCTTCCCTTAGAAAATCCCTAGAGGTAGAGGTTTTGGTTTTTTGTACCCTTGCAGTGAGCCAGCAGTGTGGCAGCAGTTCCCTGGCTTCATACAAGCTTCCCGTGTGCTTCAAAGGAGGTGCTGGGCTGTGCGGGCAGCCTTCATTTATCATTTTGAAGTAGCCAGCATCCCACTAATGGTGTGTGTGCTGTACTTTGGGAACATCTCATCTCTAAATTTCTTCTTGTCACAAGAGTGGGAAAGTGTGAATGACATAGGGCATTGGGCAAGGACAGAGGAGGGTCTCACGGCGAAGACATCAGATGGTCTGAGAGCTCACTGAATTCTGGCATCGCTGCCTGTACCACAGAGTTCCTGCACGAAGCTGTCATTTTGTGGCCAGCTGCTCAAATGCTGGTGCGTGTCTTGGTTTCTGGATTTCCAAATCAACTCCAGGAGCCACATGGTCATTCAAAGCCAGTTTTAGATGATTTGCCGTGAGGAATTCAATAAAAGGCACAACCCCTATTAAAGGAGTAATAGGGAGTGAGACTTAACTATTGAATAGATTACGTGTGACTGGAAGTATCGGACAGCTTGGGGTCTGGAATAGTCTAGTGTTTGGATTTACAATTTCAGGTCAAACACAACTTACTGGGATTTCGCCTCCTTTCCCCCTCCCCCAATTTTCATATTCTCCAGAAAGCAATGAACATAAATAGAAGGCAATAGATCTGTCAGCTAATCTATAGCTCATTTCTATATTAAGTTAGTTTTAAATAGCATTAAAGGCTCAGTTTAGCGAAGCACTTAGTAAGGCATCTAACTGCATATTTGAATTGAGGCCAGGATTGATAAACTTGGATACAGTGTGATAATACATTGTAATGGGAACACTGCATCCATAATGGTTAATGTGTATGTCCCAAACAGGGCTGTATCTTCCTTCTGCTGAGATTCCCCATCACAAGTTCCAAAGCTGATTAATTTGTGGGTTTAGTTCACACGTTTCCAGTAAGAATGGGATAACAAAGAATTTTTTTGGAAGTAATAGATTTATAAGCACGGAATATTTTCTATTTTCTCCAGATACCTGCTGTCAGTCACAGAGCTCACTCTTGTTTTAATTCCTTGAGTACTTCCTTAGTTTTTCAGTGGTTACTGATCATTGCTGTCCCTACATGAGATCTGGTTACAGCAGATTTTCTGAAAGAGTGTTCTGAGACTTCAGAAAACTGGGAATGGAAAAAACAGGACAAATATTTATCCTTCATTTATGGAAAACTTAACAAATCTATTACCTCCTTCATTTATGGAAAAAGAAAATGGACTCTCCCTTTTTGCTTATAATTTGTGATCCTCAGCTGAAGGATCCTGTCTGGAAATCCACCCACAAATTGAACATAACACCTGACAAAGTAGTATTTTACTGTACGGTGATAGGGCACTTTTCTACTCTTCTAGTTATAACAATCTTAATTTTGAGGCTCTCTGGGGACAAAATTACCATTTCTTTTCTGTATTTCTGCTAATCTTTTAGTGATCATAGCTAAATCATAGGAAATGCTAATTTCAGATTTTCACCTTTTTCTTTAAAAGGAAAGCCTAAGTAAATTTTATGAATATTAATTATAATTCTATGTCTCTGCTAGGCAAAATACCAAAATAATAAAGTATAACTTCCTTTTGTCTTTTTTTTTTTGTAGACGTTATCATAAAAAGTAATTATATTACTTTTTTTTCCTCTCCCAAATCTAGACTCTTGTTTTGTTTTCTGTATGCATAAAGACCTAACTACTTAAAAAAAAAAAACCAAACAAAAACAAAACCAACAAAAAACAAGGAGGCAACAATGATGTTTTTTCATTGGGATCATGATCCTATATTCCTATATTGGCCCATCTGGCTAGGGTATATTCCTCTAGTGTATAGCCTCAATTGGCTCAAAGTTGTAGAGGTATCGCATGTGTACGAATAGGTGATGTGTCTATAAATTAGAATTTGCTTTAACCCAACAACATTGAAAACAGTAGGCATGGAAGGCTAAGCTGTAGTCTCCCTTCTTCCTGGAATAATTGTTCTATAAAAATTATTTTTCACCATTGTTTTCTCTTGTAGCATTTCAGGCTCAAAAAAAGCTGGGTAACTGATATTGGCTTAGAGAGTAACCTTTCATTTTTGTTTTTTGCCAGCTCTCACAAATGTATTAGGCCATTTGAATATTTGTTTGATATATATTCCATACATTTAATATATGTGTGTATATACATAAAAATATATGGCAGGTGTGTGTGTATACATATATACACACATATATACGATACTTACCCAACTTCCTCTGATTGTTTCCATTATTGTGACTGAGACAAAATGTTTTTTCTTCAATGGTAACGCCTCTCTCAGTAGGTGATTTGTAAATGCAGTTGTCCTATGTATCTAACTCCTCTTCTGGAACTACCCATACAGAGAACATACTAAGGGACTACTGCTGTGTGCTTCATATCAACAGATAAAGAGCGGGCATAGAATTTTGATGCAGAAGTCAATGGCAAAAGCCTTATTGACTCCAGTGGGATGAGGATGTGTGGGGAGGGGATGCACAGTAATCCACTAGGCATATTAAATCACTGTTAAAATGCTATTAAAAAGGTGTTCAACAGTATCACCTCTGTTAGTTTTTAAGTGACTTTTTATTTTTTAGGACCTTGTTCTATCATGTGCTTTTACTGTTTTGGAACAAAAGCATTTCCCTTCATTTATAGATCCTACAATAAAATAGTGATCAAGAGCATTAATAAGTCAACTCAAACTTGAGAAACTTAGTGGCATTACATGATAAAGGGTAATGAAATAATATAAGGAATCTGGGGCCGTTTGACTTGGATGTGCTGTACTTCTGATGCACCTCTTTCTGCAAGTAATTACACGTATAACTCACGCTAGTATGGCTTCTTATGTGTGTAGCATCAAAAAAGTTATGTACATGGCTAAGGTCAGCCCTCTGTAACATAGTCACCAAATCCTTTGGTGCATACTGTGACTTCTGTGGATATGTGAGTGCTTACATGTCAAAATTAAAGCAACCCTAATCTTCTCAGGCCTTGCAGAATCTGTACTGCGTTTGTGAGCCTGAAGTCCAACTGGTGAAGTGTAGATGATATAGCTAGTGTTCCTCTACATTACTTCAGTTTAAAATGGGGTAGTTTTGAAGCATTAACCTAATACTCCGTTGTGAGTTCAGTGAATACTAGTGAGATGCTGCAAAGCTGCTTATTGCTTTTTATCTAAGGAGAGATTGATGCATTGCTCTGTAGAAAATGATAAAACTAGAAGATAGTATCTAGAATATCAACATCTAGTATTTGTGATACTAGAATATCATACACAGTGGTGTTATGGTTTTAGATACTTGATTTATTCAGAACATATATATCAATCTTGTTTTGCAAATGTACAGCCACATCCTTGGTAGTTTACAGATATGCTAATGTTGCCAAGAAGTAGTTGACAGTTTGGACCAAGGATTGCTGTGGTTGCTATGTGCAAAAGCCTAGAACAAGCCAGCGGGAAATAATACCAGGGTGGGAAAGTATTGCTATGGTTACAGAGTATTTTCTTTAAAGGAGAGGTGGATAACACAGCAAGAATTGCTGAAACTTAGGTAATACTGTATTATACAAGAAGCAAAAAGAATGAAAGATAATAACTGTCTTGTGTTCTTAATGGCATTTTGTTAGTTTCCAGCAAAGAGGGATTTAATTAAAGTAGGAATAATTTGTGAAAGCTTTGTTAGAAAAATATATTTAGCTTTTATTTTGTAAAAGTGGAATGCCAATACAATATCTTGCATATTTTGGCTGTGTCTCTTTGTGTTTTAAAACAAAAAGATTTTTTTTTGTCAAGTGGATTAAGACTTCTTCTAAAAAGAATAAAAGTGTAATTATACCCAAATAATTTAATTCATGTGAACTTTTAAGTCAGTTTTCCAGTACATTCAAACCTGTAAAATAACTACATTTTGCAATAATGCACGTAATACAAAATAATTACAAAATACAATTAAAAATGTAAAAAAATAATAAAAACCTGCTTTAAGTGTTGCTGTAAATCTGAACTGTGAACTTCAGCTAGGAAACATCCTTTTTTACTTATAGACATCCTCAAGTATTTAGTTGTAATCACCTCTGATGGTTTGATCCTGAAAATCAGGAAGTAGAAGACCACTGTACAGCTCAGAGTTTCCATCTTTGGTATTTGGGAAGGTTGTCTGTTCTCTTCTGCCATGTTTATCAAGTGGTACGGTGAGAAGCATCTAGATGGCAGAGACTGGACCATGCCCAGCTCACCCTGCTCCACCAGCCATTCAGAAGGGTTCTGCTGGGAAAGGTGAGGCTGGGGACCAAGCAGTCCCGTGGGAGGGACAGGACAGATCTGTCCTCTAGGACCAGGAAAAGGGAAACTGTAAGAAGTGGCTTTTTCTTTTTCATGGCTACTGTACTGCATTTATCCATCACTCTCTAATAGCCATCCTTCTGAAAGCTGCATTGCTTAACTGCGCTTTGAGGCCCATCACTGTAGTTGACTCTGGTTGATGGAACCAGACATACAACACAAAACTCCTGAGCTGCATAACTGTACTGAAGGTCTACACCTGACCCTGGCTTATGTGCCACCTTCATTCCTGGTCTGTGCTGGAGGGAATGGAGAGAATTGATTGTGCTGGAGGGTAAAGGACAGAAAGAGGCTCACAGAAGCCTGTTCTTTTTCAGAATAGGACTCCACCACACCACATAAATTGTCCATGTCGCATCTCTGCCTTGGGCACATTTTCTTGAAGGTAAGAAGAGTGAGGATTTAAATTGTGACGTGAAATATGTTCAGCTATTTGTGAATATTTCCTGTAGTTTTGTTGCTGTTTTGCCTGTACTATGAGATAGGCATTTGAAACTTGGAGGTGAGGCTCTGCCCTTTTACTTGCTCTTGACAGGTATACCCAAACATGGAAATAACCTGCTGTACCTAGCAGGTACAGCAGACCCTGGCTATTTCAACTGAGATCAAAGAGGTTCTTTAAGATAATCTTACAGCTTTGCTGGAGAAATCCTGGCTTTTATGTAGTGAATACATAAGATGGACTGTGAAGTACAAATTGGGGAAAGAATGGTCCTGACTGGGACTAAGTGTACTGGGGCTGGAGTTCATCTGTGTAAGAACACTGAGGCAAGGGCCCTGAGGAGAGAAGTCTAGGACAAAGACCTGAGAAGGAGAAGAAGCAAGGGAACTGAGATCAGCTGGGGAGATGGGGGATGGCCACTTGAGCAGGGAGAATAGAGAATTTAAGCAAGAAGTCCCAAGAGGGATATAGGAACTGGGATTTGGAAACCTGATGGTCTTGAGACTGGGATGGAATGAGGAACTGGAGACAGTGGAACAGCATAATAGTGCTGAGGACCAGTGCTTGGAAGCTTAAGAGTGAACAAAGAGCAAGTCTTGTAAGGAAAAAACAAAGGGTATAAAAGCAGAAGTCATCAAGGCTGAGGAAATGGGTCAAAAGTGTGCAACTCAAGTACACTGTTCTCTGCTGTGAAGAGCCAAAGATTTCTGAGCATGACCTACCATCTTTTCTTATTTGTCAGATGACATTTGACTCATTGTCAAAATAATGGCTCATGAAAGAGAGCATCTTATTGCTGTGGCTAGTCCCTCGATTAGTACAAATGATAGAGGTCTGTAGTGTGGATCCAACCATTCCACTCTCTGTGGTCAGGCTACTTTTCTATGAAAGTATTTGTTCCACCTTTTTTTCCTAGGGCTTTAAAAATATACTGAATAAAAAAAAAAAAAACCATTGAATAATAAGACAGTAAAATCAGGTGCTAAATATTAACCAAGGTTTGAATTAGCTTTGGCAATGCTGTCTTAGCTCACTGTAATTCTGACTGTACAGTCAAGATAGAGGATCTAATTATACATTCACATAAGGCTTATTCCAAGGGACTTCTTCCTCCGCTCACAAGTTCAGGTGGATTTGCCTGGGGCTGCATCAAATTTGATAGCTACAGACCCTGAAAATGTCTGATGAAAGAGAAGTTTGCAAAGAAAGAATCGCTTAAGGGATGGGCAACTGAGTGGTGCCCTGGGACTCTGTTCCTGCCTCTTTCATAGAAGTCTGAAAGACATCCTCCATCGAGTCCTTTGCTGCTGTTGAAAAGCTGGTTTCCCTACTCATTTATGCTATTTTCAGAGTTTCTGACTGCTTGATTGTTGGTGGTGCTGAGCAACCTTTTCCTTCAGTGAGATCAGTGATAGGTGCATTTTGAAGATCTCTGACTCCTGGCTGGTGACAACTTAACTCAGAGATGACTGCCCCCTAGCCAAGAACTATTGGAGTGTCTTGCTGGGGGGATAGCTGAGGTGGTTTTGAAGCAGGTTCTGAATTTACAGCTCAACCTGGTAGATCACCTGGCACCATTTCTCATTTTCTTTGCTATAGCTTAAATTGAATGACCACAGCCAATGGTACTTTAAGCCTTACTTTCTTAACACCTCAGTTCCCCAGGTGCGAAATGAAGCTAGTTCTTGTTCCTTTTTTTCATGGGGAGATGATGCTTATAAACATTATGGAAGTCATTTTCATAACATACACACAGTGATATATATAAACTCATGAAGAAATTTGTATTCTCTGTCTCAAAGCTGGACTTGAATAGGATACAGCAGGAAAGTCTAAAGGCTATGTGGTGAATCACAGAATGGTTTGGGTTGGAAGGGACCTTAAAAATCATCTAGTTCCAACCCCCCTGACATGGGCAGGGACACCTCCCACTAGACCAGGTTGCTCAAAGCCCCATCCAGCCTGGTCTTGAACGCTTCCAGTGATGGGGCATCCACAGCTTCCCTGGGCAACCTGTTCCAGTGCCTCACCACCCTCACTGTAAAGAATTTCTTTCCGGTATCTAATCTAAATCTTCCCTCTTCCAATTTAAAACCCTTGCCCCTTGTCCTTTCACTACACTTCCTGACAAAGAGTCCCTCTCCGGCTCTCCTATAGGCTCCCTTCAGATATTGGAAGGCTGCTTTAAGGTCTCCCTGGAGCCTTCTGTTCTCTAGGATGAACAACCTCAGCTCTCTCAGCTTGTCCTCATAGGAGAGGTGCTCCATCTCTCTGATCATCTTTGTGGCCTTCCTCTGGACCCGTTCCAATGGATCCATGTCCTTCCTGTGTTGAGGACTCCAGAGCTGGACACAGTACTGCAGGTGGGGTCTCACGAGTGCAGAGTAGAGGGGCAGAATCACCTCCCAGGACCTGCTGGCCACGCTTCTCTTGATGCAGCCCAGGACGCAGTTGGCTTTCTGGGCTGCCAGTGCACATTGTCGGCTCATGTTGAGCTTCTCATCCATCAACACCCCCAAGTCCTTCTCCTCAGGGCTGCTTTCTAGCCATTCTCCACCCAACCTGTATTTGTGCCTGGGATTGCCACGTCCCAGGTGCCTGGGATTGCCACGTCCCAGGTGCAGGACCCTGCACTTGGCTTGGTTAAACTTCATGCGATTTGTATGAGCCCACCTCTCAAGCCTGTCCAGGTCCCTCTGGATAGCATCCCTTCCCTCCAGTGTGTTGACCACACCACTGAGTTTGGTGTCATGGGCAAACTTGCTGAGGGTGCACTCTATCCCACTGTCCATGTCTCCAACAAAGATGTTGAACAGCACTGGTCCCAGTACGGACCCCTGGGGAACACCACTTGTCACTGGCCACCAATTGGACATTGAGCTATTGACCACAACCCTTTGAGTGCGGCCATCCAGCCAGCAGAACGGCAGAGTAAATTGAAAATATGGTTTTGCTCATTGAGCAAACAGCTTATGATCTTGTGCACTGAAGGGCATGGACCTCTAAAAGAAAAATAACCCTAGGTTTTGAGCAATAACTGAGGATTGTTATCATGGTGTGTGCACACATAAAGGAAGATGGACTTAAGGTTGCACAACGGTCCTTCAGTCTGGCCGCACCTGCCTTCTGAGTGCTCAGCTTCACACTGTTTAAGATAGCTTTTTGTGCATTATACATATTTTGAAGTACCAGTATTTTGCAGACCTGTATTGTTTTTTACCTTCTAATGATTTCATAAAAACGTTAAGTAACCGGGAATACTAATTCAGTGATAAATTTTGTCTGATATAACTTATTTAAAAGAGTTCTTAAAAGCTGCTCATCAGGCCAGTCCACATGTACCTCCATCTGGCTAACAACCTGAAAGACAGATTTAGAAAGTGATTGAGATAATCTCTGTAAAAATCACGAATTTTGATTCTATTATTAGGTGCAATGGAAGCCTAGCATAACCAAACTTTATATTTGGTAGGACTGAAAACTCATCTTCCTTCTCTCTGTCCTGTTCTTCCTCTACACCCTTGCTTGAAAGCTAGCTTTCATTCTGTTTGCCAAGGTCCTCCCCTCCTTTTGTTTTCTTGTGATTCTCAAATTAAACAGGACTTGATTTAACTAGTGACACGCTATTGAAAAAGTTAGGCTTCTAGCCATGAAAACTGTGAACAGGCTATTTGAATTTTAATTAATGCTTCACATTTGTAAAGGATAAGTTTTTGAAATAAGCTGTTGAAACTTTTTAGAAGGAAAAAAATGATGGCAGTTTCTCAAAGACCAGAGAACTTCAACTTTCTTTTTTTTTTTTTTTTAAAAACAAAGACAACTTTTTTCATATTGTGTAACATTTCTTAATTTTTTGATACGGCACCAGTAAAAGAAAGTGTAGGTCTTGTTCAGAACATCACTGCTTATTAATAATAGCATTGAACAGATATAAGACAGCTTGGTCTAACGCATCCAGAGAGTACGGTGCTTGGTTGCTGGTCATCAGTCTGTGTACATGCTGTTAAGTTTTGATGTCCTGAATAATCCTGGTGAGATAACAATGAATAAGAACAATAGATAGGGAGCCCCTGAAATCCTCCACCTTCTCTTCTACTGCGAATCATAGAATAGTTTGGGTTGGAAGGAACCTTAAAGATCATCAAGTTCCAAGCCCCCTGCCATGGACAGGAACACCTCCCACTAGACCAGATTGCTCAAAGCCCCATCTAGCCTGGTCTTCAACGCTTCCAGTGATGGGGCATCCACAGCTTCTCTGGGCAACCTGTTCCAGTGTCTCACCACCCTCACTGTAAAGAATTTCTTTCTGGTATCTAATCTAAATCTCTCCTCTTTCAGTTTAAAACCATTCCCCCTTGTCATATCGCTACACTCCCTCATAAAGAGTCCCTCCCCATCTCTCCTGTAGACCCCCTGCAGGTACTGGAAGGCCACTCTAAGGTCTCCCCAAAGACTTCTCTTCTCCAGGCTGAACAGCCCCAACTCTCTCAGCCTGTCTTCATAGGGGAGGTGCTCCATCCCCTGATCATTGCTGGACTCGTTCCAACATGTCCATGTCTCTCCTGTGCTGAGGGCCCCAGAGTTGGACACAGGTGGTGTCTCATGAGAGTGGAGTAGAGGGGCAGAGTCATCTCCCTTGACCTGCTGGCCATGAAGCTGGGGATGTGGCTTAGGGTGCGATCGGCTTTCTGGGCTGTGAGCACACATTGTGGGGTCATGTTGAGCTTCTCATCTACCACTGCAGGACTTTTAATTTTAAGTATAATCACTGCTTGAGATTTCATAACAAGATACTAGTATGCTGAAAAATACTGAGCAGATGTTCCTACAGACAAATACAAGACAAATATTCTTCCTGGTTTTATATACATGGAAAAAATAGTCACTTGCACAGGAACAGTCCAGGTACAAAAAAAATATTTTTGTCCTGTTTGTGTGCTTACGTTCATGAGAACGAGATTATTCACAGGCGTGTCACGTAAGGGCCATTAAGCCCCAAAAGGAGGCTTTAAGGATATCCATTCATGCTGCAATGACAAAATTAGTATTGCATATCAAACAGAAGATCACAACACCAAGAGACAGAATGCCATGATAACACTGCAGAAGAAATGAGAGAAATCTTTGGTACTGTGGCCTTTGACTGGACTTTCTGAGGAAGCAGAGTACATGCCGATGTACTTGCATTGCTGCTAGTCCCTGAGGAATCAGTTCAGAGCTCCAATATCCCTGCACCTCTCTGAGCCAAGTGATTCAAGTTTGTATTTTCCTTTGATGTGTTGGTCTGGAGCTGCTTTTCATTGGTTTTGTATTGTATTTTTGAATTGTATGTATTGATGGTAAAGAAAAAATATTTGAGGATACCTTTCCCTATTTTTTTTTTTTTTTAATTGAAAAGGTCATAGGTCTATAAATATTTCAGAGTGTGAAACAGGAATGAAAACATGGAGAACACTGGAAAAGATGTGAGGAAAATGTAATCATTGGTGATAGAATTATTTTTGTGTGACAGATTCTATGTGATTTCATTGGCGATATGAGGCACAGGTGCCCATTAGGTTTTGGCTGTTTTGCTTGTGCTGCCAGTATCTGAAGGGTTCTTTGTGACCTTTGTGCTAAAAGAAAAGGTCTCCTAGTTTGTGTCCCTTTTTATGTAGTAGTAAAATGGCCTAGATTTGCCCCTATTCCTTGTGGGATTATAAGTAGTTTCTAGTTTATTGCTGAACATAATTGCTTTTGCTTTTGGACAGGCAATGTATACACTTGTGTGAATGAAAAGATTTTATTGTCTTTTATGAAGGGAAGGGTTACTGCAGTAAGGAGGAAAGGAGAAAGTTGGTTGCAAATTGGAGCACAAAGCTCGAGTCAAGTAATTCTTATTCCCTATTGCTCTTTACTCATGTCTTCTCTGGACTGTTTTGTTGTTGATTAACAGCACGGAGGACCGAGTGTCACTTTACACACGCGTCTCACACAACTTTTTGAACTATGTGCATGAATAAGAGTCATGTAGTCATTTGGGTGCTTCAGGTAGAGTTTTGGTTGCCCGTGCATCATTGTCCAGTGCTCTTCGAGGTGCTGCAGTGTGTCCAAGGCTTTTGCATGGGGCGCACAGTTCTGGCACAGATCTTGAGCTCTTTGGAGTTTGGAAGACTGGCTGCAGGAGGCCAGGGGAGACACGGCACCAGAGACCTAGACTGGAGGAACTGAATTGCACTCATAAAATCTGAAGACAGTTTGTTATTACTGTTCTTGTATCAGGGAAGTTGTTTGTTCTGTAACCAGCTAGCCCATTTAGCAGTAGAGTGCCTGATAATGAGACCCAAAAGAAAACATTTTCTGTTCTCTTAAGTTATTTGTGGTAGTTTGACACTTCAGAGACTGCAATGGAATGCTACTAGTTCATCAGTCAAACACAGACTGCTCTTGTTGATCCCGTTATGTTTAAAAGCACCACGAGATCATCCTAGAAACATACACCTGAACAACTTTACTACTTTTAATTATGTAAATGTTTTACTTTTTTTCTCTCTAAGCTCGCTATTCTAAGCCCATTCTCCCAAAATGTGGGAAGTAAGACATAGAAAATGTCAAGGTATCAAAAATGAACTGTCACTAAAATCTTACCTCATCTACTTCAGGAAATAACTGTGGGATTTGAGAGAGAGAAGGGGAGTGTAATGAGCCTGAGGGATTCCTTGTCAAGGAGGGAAGGAAAGTAATACCTTTCATGAAGTCCAGCCTGTAGTTGAAAGTAAGAAATAACAGTGTTAAGGAAAGCAGGGTGCGCCTTAGTCAAAGTGTGCAACTTTTCATAACCTCTTGAATGATCTGTACATCTGAAAGACCTACATGAGCAAGTGCCAAGTCCTGCACCTGGGGAGGAACAAGCCCATGCACCAGTACTTGACAGGGGCTGCCTGGCTGGAAAGGAGCTCCGCAGAAAAGGCCCAGGAGTTCTGGTGGACACCAAGCTGAAGATGAGCCAACAATGTGCCCTTGCCTTGAAGATGAATACTCTGGGCTACATCAAGTGCTGTTAGCAGGTCAAAGAAGGTGATCCTTCCTCTCTTCTCAGCACTGGTGAGGCCACGCCTGGTGTGCTGGATCCAGTTGTGGGCTCCCAGTACAAGAGAGAGATGTGGAGCTACTGGAGAGAGTCAAGTGAAGGGCCGCGAAGATGAGGAAGGGACTGGAGCATCTCTCCTGTGAGCAAAGGCTGAGAGAGCTGGGACTGTTCAGCCTGGAGAAGAGAAGGCTTAGGGGGGATCTCATCAAAGCATTCAACACTTGAAGGGAGAGTGCAAAGAGGGCAAAGCCAGGCTCTTTTCAGTGGTGCCCAGTGACAGGTCGAGAGGCAATGGGCACAAACTGAAACACAGGAGACTCCATCTGAACATCAGGATACACTTTTTCCACTGTGAGGGTAACTAACCACTGGCACAGGTTTCCCAGAGAGCTTGTGGAACCTCCATCCTTGGAGGTATTCAAAAGCTGCCTGGACGCGATCCCCGGCAGACCACTCTAGGTGGTCCTGCTTGAGCAGGGAGGTTGGACCAGAAAACCTCCAGAGGTCCTGTCCAACCTCATGCATTCTGTGATCTTGTAGTTGTGTTGAGATGCCTCCTCTACTCTATTTCTTTAACAATTTAGAAGGTGGAAATTATCATTCAGGTGCCCTTCACTACTGTTGTGTCTGCTTATGTTTATTTAGCCATCAAAATGTCTTCTAAAAGTTATTTTTAATTAATAGCATTAATTTATATTAATGTCTAAAAGTTAATATTTCTTTTAAAATCCCTAGTTAATTGTTCGACTGTTCCTCTGCAATACTGAAAGGTCTGTGAATAGTTCCCGTATTTGTGCTGCATTGTACAGGCTACATGACTGATGCATGCTCATACAAATAACCAACAGCTAGTATGGCAGAACACCGCTGCTCTCTAGAACATAAGTCTACTCACTTTATAAACTCTTAGAAAACAACTATGATTGGAGGAAAAACAAATATCAAAACTCTCGAAATACATCTAAGCTTGTAGATAGAAATTTGTATACATCTTCTGACCAGACTTTTGGCATGCTGTGATCAGATGGATTATTATTCTTGGATAGTGGGACAGTTCTTTTCCTTCTAACTTTAATTTTTTCTTTTGTGCTTGATTGTTACCTTACCACTACTTTGATGTGTATTTATATATAATTCCATTCATTCTTGCTTAGGGCCATAATGTAGTTTCGAGACAGTCATGCATTCTGAACAATGTACCAATCTGATTGTTATTACCATACCAAAGTCTCCTTTAGAACAACACTACTGCTCTCTTTTCCCACCCAACTTTTCTTCCTTGTCTAAGTAGCAAAATGCTGATTAAGTTTGTGCACTTGGAAATTTTGTCCTGCTTACAAACATCAAGCTTTTTTGCTCTCTTTATAGTTTTACCTACCTCCAGACAGAAGTAGTGGTAATCTTTCTCTTCTGACAGTGCTTTCTCTGAAATAATTTATGTGATACTATTTGTTCTCCAGAACACCTGTGTTTAGGTGGTGACTCAGTAGTCAGGATGCCCTGGTGAAGGTTGCTAGTTTGGTGGACATACTCGTGATAGTTTACATCAACAGAGAATTTTTCCTGCATGTTGATTTGAGACAACTATTTTGAAGAAGATAAACTTTGAAATGTTCAGAACTTTTCTTCTTTCTTTAACTGTTTTTTTGGGTGCAGTTTTTTAAGAAGTGAACTCTCATGCCATCTTTGGAAGAGTTTTCATAAGTATTTTGTGGTTTTTCCTCCTCTTTCTTCCTGCTACAAGTTATCAAACCATTAATAGTCATTTATGCTGAAATAGTCTATTAGTTACAGTAAACCTGCTTGCTGTGAGCTGTGCTATATTCATTATATCTAACAGCTGAGTGAGGGGGTTTTTATATTTGTTTTATAATGCAGTTCTCCTCACAGTTCCTTGGGGACTGCAAACTAAAAATATGTTTAACTGTACAGATTGTTCTAGTTGCTAAAGAGCATTTCCTTATTCCTGTAAGGGCTTGCTGTGGGAGCAGCTCTGAGTCGACTGAAGGGCAAATTTTTGGCACAACAAGAGCCTTCCATCTAATACCAGACCAGGAGACCATCTTTCACAAATAGATGCTATTGGAATCAAAAAAGGTCCTTTTGAGAATTAGAAATTTGAAAGTCACAATCAGAGAAGTGGTAGCCAAGGCTCTGCAAACAGGCTGATTGGTTTAAAAATAAGAAGCCCACAAGCATCAGTAACTTGACCAGTGACAGTGTCTGGTCTTGCAAAATTACACCTAATGTTATGATTCTACCCATAATCTTCTACCTTGGGAACATGCTTTTGTATCTCAGTATTAATAGGCTTGCTACCACATAATCTGTGAACTTGTTGCAGCAAATGCCTTGGAATAAGAATTGCATTTGAGTTCATCCCAACAGTGCAAGACAGTAGGACATCTATAAGGGACCCATGTATGTAAAGATGTTTAGGATGGCTTTTGCTCAGCATTATAGAATGCTGTCCCTTTGGCAAATTGACTTAGAGATGCAATTTCTTGAATTTCTGTTTTTAAGAACTAGACGATACTTCAAATGAAAGCGGAGAACTTTGTCAATGTTAGTGTACCAAATTCTAATGTCTTGAAAAGTTTGAAAGTATATGTTATAAATAAATCTCTTTCCAGGGACAGTTTGTGCTTTTCCTGCAGCAGAGAAACATGAAGAGATGTACTTTGCTATTGTAACATGAATTCCTTTAAAAATGGTACTCAAAACCTAAGTTTGTAAATTACTCTGATGTAAAGTTGGGCTAGTAGATCACCTTGTTTCCCTGTCCCTGCAGAAAATACGTGTACACCACATGGTTCATTTTATTGGGTTAAAACTTGCAGGACTATTGAACCTTGTGATGCTTGTTAGTATAAAGCAAGGAAGTTAGCCATCATGTTGAATTTTGACTAGTAACCAGGGGATGAAGCTCTGTTCTTGCCTCAGTCTCTAAGCCTTCCTATGTGACCTTCCTATGTGACTATAATTTAGTTTTCTTGAGTCCTTATGTTCTGCACCTATAAACAGGAGACAAGTTCTGCAAGTACTTGCTAATGAAGCCTTTTAATTCCTGAGCATGTTCATGATGCTTTGGGATCCTGAAAGGGAACGTACCAGATAAAGGCAAAGGACAGGTTGCTATATTCTTCCTTTTCAAGATTTAAAAGCGCAATTTGGAAAAGCCTCTTGAAGTTTGAAGTCCTGTTTCCTTAATATATCCGTCATCAAACTTAAATGCCTTTTTTTTTTTTTCCTCTCTGGCTCACTTTTCAGGTTTCACTTCTTACTCCTCAGGAAAATGTCCTAAAACTGGTCCATGTGTTCCTGCTAATTACTACTCTATGCCATTTAAAAAAAATGAAGAATAATTAAGTAGTTAGAGGAACTGGGCAGTAAAGGGGGTAGCTTTTGGACAATTCATTAAATAGTCGGTGCCTTTTAATGGTAGGGTACTCCCTCTGCTCATGAATTATTCATTTTAATGCTTTTGTTATAATGGCGACAGTGTTCAGTCTCTGAGGCAGTTCTGGATAGCCTTCCTCTGCTGAAATACCACACAGCAGCAGCTACCATTTGTTTTATAAACTAATGCATCGCAGTCAATAACATAGTGAGTAAATGTATTTTCATGATCAAGAAAAGGAGAAATGGGGAAGAATAACAATATTATAACTAAGAGGGTCTGTTTTGTCGAAGGGTTAAGTTTGTTTACTTTTCTGGGAACTATTTAGGGAAATAATATAAAATAAATATTTTTACAGATTATTGTGTTTAGTATTAGATGCAAATTGTATCTATAATGAAAACAGACATTAGTGTCTCTGCTCTGTATGGCAATATGCAATAAAGGCAGTTTAAAAACACTCACTGTACATAAACACATCAATTTTTTTCTTAAAACTAATGTTTAAAGGTCTCTTTGAAACAGTTTTTTAAGATGAAACATAACATAACCACATAACCCACACAGAAAATGTATCTGAGTCATGCGCGTACAGAAATAAAAGTTTCTTTGTGGTATCTAGTATCAGCCTTTCATTAAAGCGTGGACTTTCCTAAAAAGAAATTCCAGTGCAGACGCTTAAGGGTTCTCCCCCCTTCTTCCCCCCCTCCCCGCCGCCTTCCTACCCTTTTCTGACGCTGACTTAAGCCCCTGAGCCCGGCAGGCTGCCTTAGGGACGGTCCCCTCCCCGCGCGGAGCGGGGAATTCGGGGCTGGAGACTCCGTGGTACCGGTTTCCCTGGACAGAAGCGTGTGCCCCAGCCAGCGGAGCGCACGCTGGCGCTCTCTCTCATCTGATTTCAAAAAAGGGGGTGTTTTCTCCTCAGCCGTGTATGTATGTGCTCCTAAAATGCCTTCAAGCAACAGATAAGCGGGCGCGGGGGACGGAAGCGGCGAGCAGATAGATGAGCGATTAGGTCATTTGGATGAGGACGGAGGGTTTTTTTTTTTTACGCTGAACTCTCTTCTCGTTCCTTGCCGATCAGATTCTCCGCGTACACGGCGGGTTGAAACTGCGTAAGTAGAGAAAAGAAAACTCCCTAGATGGATATAGGCTGCAGAACTGTAAGGAGCACTGAAGAAGAGAAAAGCTTGAATTGAAAGTATATGTGGTTTCGGGGAATCTGAATCATGCAGTATTACTTTCACTTTTTCTAGGCTTGTATTTCCTATGAACAAACCATCGGGGAGATAGAAGTTCTGATTTAGATAATGTCTTGCAGTCTTTGGAATAACACATTCTGCTGGAGGGGGAGTCCTTTTGGCAAAGGTCACGCTCCGTGAGCGGAGAGCTTTCCCCCCTGCCCACGTTCACATTGTTTCTGCTGGGAATGTCAACTTTGGGCCTTTTCCTGCAAATTTTTCACGTACTTAGGTAGCTACCCCACATAAAATGGAAGCACCGATAGGAACCCCTCCTTTCCTTTTTCCTGTAGCTCTGCTCAGACCATTCTCTGTTAGCATGGTAGTGGTACAAAGTGTGTGGTCTTTCAGCTCTGACTAATGCATTTTGTGCTGTGTGACTGAAAATGCCTCGTAGTCTGCCAGGGCTGACTGAGGGTTGTGGAATGTGGTGCCTTTTCTCTGTTTCTCTCTGAATATTTTTTTTTATTATTATTCCCCCCCCTCCCTTTTTTTTTTTTTTTTTTTTTTTTTAAGTAGAAGTGTGTAGGCAGCTTGTTGAGAAACCTCAAGATGCAGGGGAAATGCTTGTACGTTGTGGAATGCAACTTCCCCTGGGAGACCCTGGCCGGGCGCGCAGTGAATGAGCAAAGTGGAAGAATGAGAAAGGGAGGAGGCTGGAGGCAGGGACAGATAGGAAAGAGTGAGAGAGGAGGAAGGAAGGAGGTGGAAACGGAGGGGCCCGTTTCCCTTTTTCTGAAGCAATGACAGCTGGTTCTGTCCTGCCTCACATGACAAAGTGCTGCGGAGAGGAGTATTTAAGCTGGAAGCCAGCGAGCAGGGGTGGTCAGCTGATTTTATTTTTTTATTTTTTTTTTTTCTTCCAGGCTTTAGTCAGGTGATCGCTGATGACTAGTCAGCCCACCAAGAAGGGAGTTCAGCACACAGGTAAGAGAGAAGCTGTATACTCTTACATACAACTGGGGGATGCGGGGTGGGGAGGTAAACAGCCCTAACATTGTTTGCATAGTTTAAAAAAAAAAAAAATACTCCTGACTTGCTTGGGTGCATAACACTGTGATTGTGTCTTTCAATGCTGCTACTTTTGCTATTCAGTCTTGTTCTTGCATTTTTGTTTTTTATTGTGTTTTTTTTTCTTTTCTTTAAATCTGTCTTTAATTAGAAGCTTTATTGGAAAAAAAAGACCAATTGTGTGCTGCTAAATATAGTCCTGGGTATTGCATGAATGTTGCATTCTGTTACTTTTTGAATAAAATAACTTTCCATAATGCAAGTGTGTCAAACTCATATTTAGAGGGGAATTCCCAAATACTTAAACTATGAGTCATAAAAAGTTAAAGGACCAGTACAACAGTTCACGATAAAAACTCCATTCAGCCTTGGGCAGCTGCTTTTGTATGCTTTGGTAGTTAAATACGTCTTAAAAAAAACCTAGAGATGTGCAAAAGCTGAAGCAGTTACAACTCTGCTGACCAGAACCCAAAACATACATAGTAGAGGCTAAACAGATGACTGGGGAGGAGGATTGTTCAAGGGCTCTCAGTTTCATGCATCTTTTCTTTCATTGTCTGTATCTAAGATCCTGGTGAAAGAGTCTTCTCACATGCTGAGGGTGCTTCAAAGGGCTCTGACTCCCTAGTTCCTTTTATATAATGTCTCAGAAAACAAACCAGAAACACAGTAATAAGGACACATTTACTGTAAGTGAAAAATTAAAAATAAAAATAGCTAGCAAGTGTGACAGATAAAAGTGGTTTCCAGCTGGTTGTATGCCTGGCTATTGTGCCACACTCCTTTCTCTTTAAACATAACTATGTAATGTGTGTTCTTTCTTCCCATTGCTTCTCTTTACTTAAAGATCTCAGATACTCTCTGAAATTTTGAATGACTCATACTGAAAGATGCGTTCAAGAGGTTTTAAGATGAAAAAAGACAGACAAGTGTTCCCATCTTCCACCTGTAGCTCTCAAAAACTCCTTGTGGTCTAGGCTTGAAGAAGACTTTATTTTGAAAAGCTGTCACACAAATTTCCATACTTTACTGGCAACCTTATTTGTGTCTACCATTTTGCAGTATTTAAATAAAAGCTATTTGAGACATACTTTTTCCTATCAGTACATGCAGTGTTTCATAAGATGCTGGTGCCGTACACAAGAGGCATAAAGATGCATGACTTTCCAATTCCTTTTAATTTCATGATGTTTCTCTTTTCTCATTGTTGAAAACATCTCTAGTTGTGAGAAGCTGGCTGTGGGTTGTTGTTATTGTCTTATAACAACAGAAAATGCTTAGATGCTCAGATGAACTGAGGCTTAATATGAAGGAAGGAGATCCTGGAATGGGGTAGTGGCATGGGTGGAGGACTATTTCTCTTGGCCTCAGTGGACCTTTATCACATGCAAGCTTGAGGAGACACCCAGCTTTGATGGCAGATTGGGAGGATAATTGCAAGAAGCATAGGAAGCATCAAATAGTTTGATAGTGGTAACAGTGTATGTACAGAAAGGGATAGGAGCTGTGAAGTTGGCTTTTGTAGTAGATGATGGTGCAGAGAGCGTTCTTAGGTTTCAAATAGTCTTTGGCAATAGTGCACCACTGAAGGATTTTGAGATGTCTTTTCCCCTTTTTATGGGATGGGAGGAGGAGAGGTTTCATGAAGTGAGGAAAGATTAGCGAAGTGAAACAGCGTCAGGCGATAATGACTGGTTAGCAGAGATTGCTCTGAAGACACTGGTCTGCTTGCCATGAGGAACAAGGGGGAGGCACTTGCTCTTCAGTGCACTCTTCTGTCGGAGAATTGGGAATTGCGTAGGCTTGGCTGGGGCTCTGGAGAAATTAGGTATCAAGTCTGAAAGCACCCCAAGTTCCAGTAAGCTCTTCCACATTGGCTTCATCTTAAGCAAAGGGATCTTTTATGAATGGATGCAAATCTTCTTGCGGTTCGTGCAGTTGTCCTTAGGGGAATTCCTGGCAGGTGGGCTTGTCTGGGCTGCGTGCTGCAGAAATGCTGTCGGCACACACACATAAACAAGACATTTCATAGTTTTATATATGGATGCTGCTGTGGCGTGAGAGGGGATCGGACATCTAAAACTAGAATGGGTAAATATAAAACTCTTTCAGAGAGTACTGATTTCTTTTCCTCATTTTTTTTTCACCTAGCGTTTTTTGTTGTTGTTGTGGCTGTCTTTTTTTTTTTTTTTTAATCTATGGAGTTTCTTTAATTTATTGATTGTCTATGAGCACTAGCATCTCTGAACTCTTGGCAAGGTAGCCTGCCTAGTTCAAATATGTCTCAAAGATAGGAAATACTTTAATTTCAGGCATATTCTCGTCTTTTCATTTGTGTTTTTAATACGTTTGCATCTAAAGAGAGGGCTTTGTTTGAAATATTTCAAGTGCAGTACCTAGATTTGCACTTCTGATGTGAGAATATCTCTTTCAAGTAACTTCGGACTTGTGATCACTTCAGGTCATGTTTATTTAAACCTGGCATTGCCTAATGATTATGATTGCCTTGAAGCTAAGTAGGAAAAAATAAATAACTTGCCTGCAAATGAGGAACTGATTCTGTGTATACGGCATAATAAAGGATAACATCTGCACTATTTAATTTTACTTAAGAGTCGTGGAAGAAGAATTAAGGGTTCAACAGCTGTACTGAGTAAACTTGCAAGAAC
>JAHREE010000459.1:1789499-1801097 GCA_033628505.1 Tringa tobata | reverse complement strand
AAAACCCTAAAAATGAAGTATTCTTTCTCTGAGAACACTATTGTGCAGTCCGTTCGGTGTCTGAGAGGTGAGAGTGATCGGCATTGGCTCTAGACACAATATTGCAAAACAGCAATATATCAGGTATTTTTAAGGTACCGTGTGAACATGATTACTTTAATGTACCGGCACCGCTTGTCTTTCAGACCTGACATATTTTAAAAAAAGGTTTGTTATAGTATATTTTTAATCTAACCAGCTTCCGGGAACATTTATTTGTGGAGGCGTGCAAGTGGTTAGCTGTCCTGGACTTAAATGCAGGACGGTCGGAGCTTGCAGGAAATAAAAAGATTCCTGGGCGTGGGGTATACATACTCTTGCCAAACTTCACTGCATGTGTGTCACGGGAGGGCTGTCTGCCGGGCAGGGTGGTGGAAGCAGAGCTTTTGGTCTACCTAAACGTGCAACCTTTCTTTATGTGTAGGTTTTGAATCCATAAGCCAGCATGCCCTTCTTGGCCACCGGCGTGCGTGAGGACCAAGAGTTTTGCAGTTCATGTGCAGAGATGCCTGGAGTTGCCTTTGGGAGGGATTTAACTGAAGGGGTTTCCCTTGTGAAAGAGAGTGATTTGGGCATTCAGTATGGGGAGGGGGGTATTCCGTAACAGAACTGATGATGTCCTTAACATGAAGGGAAGAAGATATGCTGGTTGCTTTTAGTCTGCTTTTGAAGGGTTTAGTAACTGTTTGCAGGCGTTTTCCCAGTGGAGGTCTGTGAATGAGATCTTTAGGCAGTTGAGCAAACAGGGAGCTTAAAGAGCTTTGATGAGAAGTTACTGAGGTGGTGCTTTTGGGAGTATTGGGCAGACAAACGCTTCAAAGATTGTACAGAGTTCCCAGTGGCTTAGGGAATTATTCAGGTTTGCCAGTTTAATTGCAATAAAGGTTGTGGCATGGCTCCCTTTAAAAAGGCGGTGGGTGCATAAGAGAAAGGAAAAGTTAGGGCTATGGAAGCAAACCTGCGAGTTACTCCTTGATCTTTCTTTTTTTTGTCTTTTGTTGCTTCTGTACCATTCACACTTTCTCCATGCACACATGTCCTGTGCTGGTCTTTCCTCTCCAGCTAGAGGTTGATAGGATTTCCATAGGAGCATTCCAAGTTGTTCCTGTGTGCGCAGGTGATAATCAGACAAGGGATGTTACCTTCTACTGCCATATTTGTCAAGGCTCGCCCTGAGAAAACCAGTAAGAAAGGACCCAGCCAACCCAACCTCCCACACAGTGGTGTTTGCAGAGGAAACGTCATGAGGGTAAGGCAATCTCTGCATTTTCTGCAAGCCCTTCCTAGCCAGATCTCCAGAAGATTTTTCTTAGGGCAAGATAGCTGGCTTTGAGCCGAAGACATAGTATATATTTTTGTTTGGAGTGAAGATTCCTGTTAGGCATTTCTGCACGTGTGCCAAGTAGCTCTTCAAGCTGTCATTTGTGGTCATTTTTTACTAGTGAAGATGTTCTACCAGAGCAGATTTTTAACCATAGTCATGTGTCATAGCAGTCAAGGTATAAAATGGGGAGATGTACCCAGAGCTGGCTGTTCAGGCAGATAACAGTAGGTCAGTGTCCTCCCTGGTTAAGTGCCTGATTGTAGGGTAGATCTGGGTCAGCTGGCAACCCTGATTTTCATTGGCAGCATCTGCGGAGGGGTCTGGGCTGCCTGTAGTACCTAAGGACCATGGACTGGGAAACTAAGCATGTCAGCTCTGTGCTGGAGGAGGCTGGCTGCGGTTGGATTAAGGCTGTACATCTTTCTCTGCTGGGTGAAGTCTGGCTGGGAGTTCTCCAAGCCAGGCTCACCGCATTTTGTTGGGCAACTTCTTGCAGGGATGATTAAGCTGGCTCTTTTGAAGACTCATGTGACACCTAGGGGTTGCAGAGAGCAGTATTATAGACCAGGCTCTGCTTCACTGCCTTGTAAGGTATGCGTTGGTAGTTTTGGTCAACATTTTTCAGGGACGGTCTGTGATGTGCAGCTGTCCAGCAACCAGTTGGATCCTTAACTTTCCATCTGTCTTCTAGTTGGGGCACTCTCAAAACGACTCTGATTGTGTACGGTCAAGGAATTCAGCCTTGACAGAGTGGCTGGGAGCACGTTAACAGGGTAGTGAAAATGCAGCCCTACTTAGCAGAATGTGACTGTTGTGAGTTAATTGGTCATAGTGAACAACGCTCTGCCACCCTCAAGTTACTCTCTAATGCAATCTGCTTATGGTCCGAAATAAGCTGTTGGACGAGTGAACTGATATATTACTTTGGGGCAGCTATAATCCTGCAAATTCTGCATGCACAAAGGAGATTCCCTACTGAAGTCCCTGTCAGCTAAGCCTGGTTCAGGTGGCAAGAGCACCAGTCCCTCAGACTTGGATACACCCCTGTTCTCAAAAGGGCTCCAGAATTATCTAGTGCCGTAAGTAGAAGGATGGGTGACGAGAAAGACAGGAAACCTGCTTTTATTTTTGATGTGACGTGAATCTCTTTCTCACCAGCTTTTGGCAAGTGAGAACACAGTGTAAATCTGGAAATAAAAATTATTTAAATTGTCCTAAATAAAAGCAACGTATTTGACAATAATAACGTTTTGATCTAGCATCCAATACTGAGCCAAATTGGAAATTTATCTTTTAGGAAGAGGTCTTACCTCAGCAGCTCTTCCTTTCTTATTAGTCTTCCCTCCCACCTCCCTCCCCCCGGTGAAAATCTTTTGACTTCTAGTTTTTATGAGAAGTATAAAATACATTTTTTATTCATGCATTCCATGCAAAAGTATCAGTGTGTTGTCAAAGCCACAATGAAGTAACTATGAGATACCTATACATTTCACGAGACTCCAGATATGGAGAATTTCCATGCTGGCCAAGCGATATAATGTTTCTCAACCTTTGGGGCAAGGGAATTTTGTAAGTTAGGTTTTTTGGGGTTTTTTTTTGGTAATTTTTCCCTCAGTAATAGAGCTTGATTTGTTTGAACTCTAATAGTTGGGATAGACAAGGGCAACTGGCTACATCCCATTTTTCAGCTTAGAGAATTTACATGGAATTACTGCTTGTAAATTTTAAGTGATGTTTAGATTGTTAAAGAACAAAGTGATTAAATTACATGATTTGGATCCTCTGAAGTTTTTCTAAAGATCTGAGTATTGTTTGGTTTCAGTATGCTTGCTGTAGTGTGTTGGTTAGGGCTCTTCATAAACAAAATACAAACATTATCTTTATTACTCACAGTGCTGCTGCATACTTGCGGTTTAGGTTTTGCCAACTATTTGCAATGTATAGCCACAGACTCTGTCTGGGTGGCATAAACAAAAACAAAGTCTTTCTGTTCCTATCAGGACTTGTTTTTTTCAATTAGGCATATTAGTGTATCATTAGGTAGAGAGGTAAGAGTGCGCCTGTGTGTGTGACTCTTCTCTAGTCTGAAGTGGTAAAAAACCACATCAGAATAGATTTACATGCGTCTTGTTAGCCGTAAGCACCCACAACATGATTAATGCTCTCCAAGAGAGACAGACAGACAAGACTGTCTCAGCCCCAAGAAGCTTACAGTCTAACGCTGATAAGACTTGCCTTGTAATTTAGGAGCTGTGAAATGAATTTTGTGTTTATTAGTATTGTGACCCTCCTCTGGATGTAATTCTGGGGCACCATACGCATGTGAATTAGCCTGCAGTGGTTTCACTAATCCATGCAAATCAAATGCCTCCTGTTAGCTGTGTGTAAGGTGCAAGATCAGAATTGCCTCTCTTCCCTTTTAAGACCTCTTCTGGAACATGCCTTAAAACAATTTTCTAGTGACAGGTTTCAGGAATCAGAGGCTAATTTAAATACTCACATGTGCATTGATTCCTAAATCACCAAAAAATCATACTCCTGGGCTTTTAAATTTAACAGGTCAGAAGAAAAATTTGCAGTGGAGGAAAAGCAGTAGTGTGTACAAAGTTGTACTGTGTCTGTGAGTTTTGAAGGACAAAAGCTCTATATTTTATTATGAGTTTAGAGGTGTATTAGGTTCTTGACTACAACTGCAATTTTCTCACAATCATTCACACACCCCACCCCAACCTTCCTATAGTTTTCCTTCATAGGATTGGAGAAACAAAATACAGAATCATGGAGAACGATTCGCACTTTGTTTTTGATCATGTTCCCACCCCATGCTTCAAATCGTATTTGCAAGTGTTGGCATTTTCAAATGGAATTTCCCATCAGTTTTTCTTGAACTGTTTCAGCAATTCTAGAAATGTACAGGATGTGTGACTTTTTTGAAAGCAAAACAAAATTTCAGTTTTCAATAATTACTTTCAGAAATACCTCTTAAGCCATTGAAGTAAATAAGTGTTAGTAATGTCTGTACTAATTTAAAGCCATTCAGTTTACAGGAGGTTTTCTGCCAAAATCTGTGGTGTTTAGATAAATCCCTAATGATTTTGCCAAGTGCACAAGTATATTTTTTTTTCTGTACTTGGATAAAAATTACTCTCTGCCCTTAATCTGTTCTTATAGCCAAAGTGGCTAGATAGCAGGCTTCCTTTTGAATTTGATGCTGAGACAGTTGAGAAGAGCAGGTAGCAAAGATATCTTCCAGTAACTAGTTTAAAGCATCATAGTTAAAGTGTACAAAATTATGTTATATATAATAATAATAATAAAAAAAACCCCAAAACATGATTAGTATCTGGGACTGGGGTGTGAGAGCTTTGTGCTTAGCAGCTGGGAATGGTACTGCTCTGAACTATACTGATACGGAATGATTTTTTGCTGAAGACAAGTGTTCTTTTCCTTTCTGAAGCTACCTGTCTAACTACTGCAAGAGATGCCAGCTATTTGCTATGGAAAGCTATGATTCTATGATAGCTGGAAATTAACTCTACCAAGCAGCATATATCTTCTGGTGGAAAGTCCTGTTAAGCTCTGTCGTTGTATGCCAAAATAAGGAGCGGGAGTATTTGAGGACTTTGGTAGCTGAGGAATTATTTAACCCAAAAGGTAAAAGACGCCCACCTGTGGTAATGTATACTGTTGGGTTATAAATAACGATGACCACTGATGAAGCATGGATAGTGGTCAAGTTGCTGCTGGTTTATGCTTGAACAAGAGATAGTCAGCATCTTCTCTGGCTGACTTCTGACAACTTGCATTTTATTGCTACTTGGAACTTACTCTTCATTGCAAGTAAAAACTATGTTTGGGAAACATCGGTGATTTTTGTCTTGGGGGAAGTAGGGGAGAAGTGACCTTCCTTGGCACTGTGAATGTAAAGAAAAAATTTCTTATATGCTTATTATTATACTACCACACCGGTAAGCCATCTCAAAGTCCTGGTGGCTACAGAGTGGAACTGATTTCTTTGCAGTAGAGTTTCTGTTGTTATGTTTTGAGGGGCTTTGAAGGTTTGTTTGAGAGTTTCTACTGCTGTGCTGGTAATTCCAGCGGATGCTGTTGTCTAATAAGGCTTGAGTCCTGGGTGTTCTATTGCAAAGCTGTCTTCTCAGTTATTTCATTCCCCCGCGCGTATGTCCAGCATGTGAGGTAAGACTGTGAAATGCCTTTAAGGCTGTGATAATCCATGTGAGATATGTTTGAATATGCCTCTCACCAAGCACTGTGATAAGTTGGCTGGGCTTTTCTACTATCTGGCAACTGACCGAGGCTTGGATGAAACCAGGCATTGAGTGATACTGAAAAAAGGGAGGGACAACTGACACAAGGTAGCGAGGAGGTTGTCTGGCTAGCAAACTTAATGTTTGCCACAGTCAAAGGGGGCCTTCCAGCAGGAGAGTCAAGGGAATTCTCACATGCTGTTGGGCATAAAACTTTTTGACCAACGGTGGGCAAGACCGTTTGTCCACCAGGACTCCAAAGCACCCATTTAGTTTTGTTTTTTAAGGGATAGATTGACTTTTCTTGAAGACGGCTAGGAGACATCAACAGAAATGAAGCTGTTTATGCACATTGGCATGAACGTCAATGGGGTGGCATCAGCAGGCAGGAACCCCAGCCACCGCTTCTGCCAGGGCTCATGACCTTCAGCCGGTGCAGGAGCAGGGTGAGGGTAAGACCTCTCTCCAGAGCGGGTGTTGGCTTCCTGTTCACAGGCCAGTTTGAATGGGGATTGTAAAACACATGCACGCACACGTTATTCTTCTTGGGGCTTGGCTCAGGTTACCCAAGAGATCTTCCATTTTCTTCCTTCCCCCCACATACGCCTCTGGAAAGTCACAGCAGCTGTGGAGGTCTCCGCAGAAGTTTTCTGTCTGTCTGGGAATCGTGTCTTTAAGGCTTGTGGTTCAGCTGACTTCCCAAACACGCTGTATACCAGTCCTTTCTACAGAGATTTTTGCTGGGCACGTGCAAGAGAATTACTATGGGAAAGATCTGGAGTTGTTTAGGGGGAGGAATTGATTCCAAATGATGTCTTGCTGTAGCTTTATTGTGTTTTTCAGACAATGAATTAAATACCATTTTCTCCATACTAGGAACTTGGACGCAAAGACTCTACCTTTTTAGTTATCAAAGTTGGTGGTTCCCTACCTAGTGCAAAAAACCCCATATGTCCTTGGTTATCTATCTAGCTAATAGTTAATAATGCATGGTTTTGTTTCCAAGTATCTATCTTGGCCTCTTTAGAGAGAGGTTTTGTGTCCTGACCCCCTTAACAATTTTCCCAGTATTGCCACTTAAATGACTATTCCCAAGTGCAAAAAATCCAGTGGTTACCACACACTTTTCCACGACTTTATCTCACTCTTACAGGAAAAGACAAAGGGATATTGAGTGTTTTTCTGTTTGCATTTTTCATTAAATAAGTTGTCTTTATTGCAATGCCTAAATAAAGCGTCCGTGCTAAAGTGGTAAAGCATGTACTCTATGGACTTTCATCCTCAAGCTTGTCCTGACTGATGAGATTACGTGTGGTCTAATATCTGCTTTTCTTTATGAGCAGCAGTTCTTTTGCCACTGGAGCAAAAGGGCATCTAATAGATTAAGCAAGATTGTGTTTAAAGATGCTAATCTTTTCCTGTTATAATAGGGAAAAATTGAAAGGAAGAGGAAAGTAATTGAAAGGTTTTATTTAATTCCTGATAATTTTAAAAATGGATTATATTGATTAATAAAATTGCTTCATCTTATGGCAGAAACTTTTTAGGAGAAGGCAGTAATTGTAATTAATTTTTAGTCTGTGCCACATATTTGATGATAGCTCTGATTCATGCTATTATATTCTCTCTTCCTTCACCCACAGCAAAACAAATTTAATTTGATTCATACCCTTAAGAAAAAAAAAAAAAAAGGCAAAATTACTCACATGGTTATGATTCAGCTCTTGGCATAAAACCCTGTCCTCCTCCATCCTCCCCTTCTCCCACCCAAACCACCCCCACCCTCACCCACTGTATATTTATGTCACTGTAGTCTGAAAAAGTTGAGTAGCTCTTTAAAAACAGAGCAAATGAAATCCTTCTTCAAGCTGCCGTATTACTTATGTTGATACGAGTCTAATAAGACTTCCTTTTCACAAGTGGTATGGAGGCAGCAGCAGTACTCTGTTTTCCATGCTACTTTGACAGACAACAGTACTGCATCGGTCTTGAGACGTGCTTGCTTTTAGCAGTTCAGCAAAGCTACAGCAAGCGATGCTAAAATTGCTCAAGTTCTTGCATTTGTGAGTCTCTTTCCAAAAAAAAAAAAAAAAAGAAAAATTTCAGGAAACTGTATTCAGGGATTCTTGTTGAAATGGAGCATCAGAAGAGCTTACCTTAATATTAATTTTGTCTTTTTCTTAATTAGTCTTAATGATCTCATTTTTAGACCTTAAAAGGCTTTTCCCAAAGAAGAGATGAAAGCTGCACTGCTCTCATTACACAAATGTATAGCAACGTGTCCTGTTTCCTACAGCTTGTGTCAGATACCTCTTTGTGTGGGGTGATGGCAATCTTCTGTCTTCACCTACCACTGGAAGTACAAATGTTACGGTTCTGCCTGCCATTGTAGCTGACAAACTGTGGTTCCTAAGAGCTGAAGGCTGAACGCAACTCAAGTTCTGTGATCAGACACTAGAAGCATTCAAAGGAGATGTTTTATACATGAAAAAGGGATGTTTACGGAGATCTGGTATGTAGAGGTGATGCAGTCCAACAATCCCAGTGGAAATTAGAAGCAGTGCAGTGCCTCTGAAAACTGACATGTGTGTTTATGCATATAACACTGAGCACAGAGGACTTCATGCACACTGATGGTATGAATCAGTCACAGTAGGTACCACAACTTGCACAAGTTGGTGGGAAAGTGTATTTTTAACTGAGCATGCTAACGCAGCCCTTCCAGTCTTAGTAAAAGAGACAAATGGGTGATACCTTAAAGGTAGAAATCAAAGGGGATTTATGGGAGGGGAAAAAATAATAATAAAAAAATAATAATAATAATAAGATTCTCAGAGACTAGATCATTTGTTTACCCAGAAAAGATTAACTTACTAACTTTCTAGTTAAATCATGCGTGTTTCATTAGGTCTGTGCTTTCAAGCTTTATTTTTTCAATAAAGGCACGAGTTAGACTCCCTTTCCTTTCCTTGGTATATCAGGGAGAAAAGACAAAAATTCATTTCTTCCTCTTCTCCCTAACATCTTCTACTTCTGTGTAGGTAACTGTGGACATATACACACATGTCGGTGGTCTGTGATTATGTAGGTACTTCCCAGTGATGCTGGGTGCTTCCCTGTGGGCTGGGCTCTTCCCCTCTGGCAGAGGAGGGCCTTCAGTGCAATTAGCATTAAGGGTGGTGTCAGTTTACTGTGGAGTTCACTCCCTTCCTGGGGCTCTGGAACCTCGGCTGGATCAGGCTCTCTTGCCTGTGTTGTCAACTAGATGGCCCATGTGTCCAACACCAATGAGGAGCATCTACAAAGGCATCAGGCAATTCACCCCCACAAAGGTGAGAAAGTCAAAAGGGAAAAGATAAGGAAACTTCCCTATTGGGAGAGGAGAATTGCTGAGTATGGCAGGAAACTGGCTCTGCTGGAACAATGAAGAAACCCAGGTCTCCTGAGGAAATAGTCAACATGGAAAAACGTAGGAGAATAGGTGGGTGCTTTTGTCTGTGAGGGTGGATGGAGTGGGAGGAAGAGAACAGTGCCTTCTCTCTCACATTCCTCGTTCTCTCCATTCCTGCTCTAATTGGGTTTCTGTGTTAAAATTAGGTACCTCTCTCCCAGAAAGTACAACAGATGGAATCCAGCTGAACTTCAGTCATGTTTGCGTGGCCAGGTTGCTGCAATTAGACCATCACTGCCAGCAATTCAGTGATGCACCTTTTGGCGTTCCCTTTTCTGGAGGAGGACAAAAGTCTCAGCCTCTGACCTTAATGCCTCTAATGAAGGCTAAAACGTTGTCACCGTAAAATATGCTGACTTTACCAAAAAAAGTCTTTCTCAACGATGATGTCTACAATGCAAGCACGTCTTATGCCATTAGACACCAGCTGCTATCATCATTTTTGAATGCTATGTTTTAACCATGTAGGTTGGAATGAGATGCACAGCATGCTCCAAGAGATGCGGCATGGGAGAGGGAGCCAGGAGCTCCTTAGGTGCAATTCAGTTCCTGATGGAAACTTCTGTGATGTTGATCAAGTCATTTTAGGGATTCCTGGCCTCTGCTTTCTCATTTTCTAAAGGAGACTAAAGTCTACCATTTCACAGGGATATTATGAGGATTTACCTTAAAATGTAGTTCTGAGGTACTTATAATGGTTAATCAGCTTTTCCATTATGGAGTACTTATGTTATTTGGCTGGCTTCAGCCACACGAATTCACACAAATGCTATACATAGAATACTTTGGTGGAATATTTTGTGTTTGGCTCATCTGAGTCACAGTTTCCATTCAAAATGAACAGTAAAATAATTTGATTGTTTTAATCTAAAATATTTTTCATGAAGAACCTCATAATAAATGCTTTGGGAAGACCTCGGAGACGAAGCATGATAAAATCGTTAGGCTTAAATATCTCATCAGGGTCAAAGGCAGATATGACTGCTGTCTACCAACAAGCTGCAGAATGGAAGAATGGGGGCATTTGTGGTATAGCACAGGAAAAGGAAAAGAACTGTTTCAGCAGAGAGAGGACAATGCTGATCATTTGATGCTGTGCCAACAGCTGGCCCTGAGTAAGTTTAAGATGGAAATTTTGAAAAAAAGGTCCAAACTATTCAGAAACGACTTCTGGAACAACCTTCCCATTGCAGAAGCTGAGGAGAAGCTGCAGCTTTCTTTCAAGATGGAGATATGGTGACATTTAAAAAAATCATGTTCAAAAAAATCTGGTGTGCTTTCTAGTCCCATTTCTTCAGCTACACCTGTTGTCCGTGGTCTCTTCTTCAATTCTGCTATCTATTATTCCAGTAAGAGTGGAAGTTACTATTGTGCTATTAACATTTTTTATGTTAATAGAAAACCCATGGCCATTTTGAGAGAGGTTTATTCACTGTCCCTCAAGAAGATGAAGCATGTGACTCTCCATAAGCTAATCTGACTATGCTACTTAAAATCACTTACCGGTTACCGCTCATGACAGGATAAAGACTAAAATTTTGAATTATTCTGATATCTTTATTCTAATGAAATAACTTCAATCAAAGATAAAAAATACCACCTAAAGGTTAAAATATATGATCATTTTCTTTAAAAAAATTGCAATAGATGAAAAACCGATACCGAGTTTTATATGCAAACAGTGTGAGTGTGAAAGTTTTATTAGGTCATCTGCTTTCAATTAAACATAACTTTTTTTTTGTTATCCTCATGCTATTCTAGGATAGGATGTTTTTGCCGTTTTATGGTTTCATTGGGCCATGGAATATTCCAAACAATTTGAAAATGCGGTCAGATTAGTTTTCCCTTTGGGTTTGACCTCAGTAAACTTATCTTGCGGTAAAACTAGATTTCTTTGCCTTTATTGCGTTTATTACCTCAAGACAGTTGTCGTGCGTTTAATGAATATAACGTGAAGAGGGGGCTGGGGGTGGTTTCTGTTCTGCTGGGTTTTGTTGGTTTTGTTTTTTTTTTTTTCCCCTACCCCCGAGAGCAGCTTTGAGTCATGTCTCCAAGAGGTCCTACTCCCCGTTGCTAAAGAGGGCTGTTGTTCTGGGGAACGGGAGGGTGGGGGAGAGGCGATTTGAGTCATCTCGACTGGTTTGTCCTGGCATACATTTCCTGCCCAGAAATTGGGATTGGCAAAGGCTCGAGGGTGGCAGGCAGCCTCGCCGTTGTTCCGGTCGTGCCTCGGACGCGCCGGTGAAGATGTTCGTGGCCACACACGTTTCTTCAGGGTAGGATAAATGGAGATGAAGGGCAGCTCAGGCGGGCGCTGAAGGCTCTCGGAGGTGTTGGCCTTGCGTTCCTTGAGGGTTTGCGGGCAGGTGAGGCTTTCAGTGTTGCTTTTAAGCGACGGACTGTCTCTTCCATACTGCTCACCTCTCCTTGCAGCCATCCCTCAAAATAAAAACGTCAAGCGCTAGTTAGTTAGCACGGGTGCATTTTTCTCGCGGCAGCCTTTTCTGGCAGGGAGA
>JAHREE010000459.1:1731401-1789305 GCA_033628505.1 Tringa tobata | reverse complement strand
GGGGTGTGGGAGGGAATAAACCTTCTCCTGCCTTGCGGGGGTCCGAAAGGGGGAAAGGCTGGCGCGGCGGGTCTGTGCGAAGTTTGCCCAGCTATTGTATTGGGTTTTTTTTGGTTTTGTGTTTTTTGGTTGTTTGTGTTTTTTGTTTTGTTTTTTTTTTGTTTTTTTTTTTTTTTTTTTCCTTGCGTGGAAGCTGAAAGTGGCTTTTCAAGTCGCTGGCCCGGGGTGCATCGGTGGCAAAACTCGCTGGCTTTTCGGCGTGTTAAAACTCGATGGGGCTTCCCACGTGCCTGTTACTTAATTTCCTCTTCAGTATTTAGGGAAAAAAAACACCCAAAAACCCGACAGTAATATACTTCATACGTTACTCTTCTCAAGGTAGGAATATACTGGTATTCAGAATGTTGGGTTTTTTTTACTAGACTCGTGAATGTAGCGTGATCCTAGAAACTCTAAAGAAAGCAAGCTCCCGTGTGAGTGCGTATAATTGAAAGAACCATTTTTTATATTTGAATATGGTACATTAATTGTTGCTGTGAAAGCTGCCTGCAAGTCAGATGGGAAAGAGCGGTGCCAGTAATACATTGTAGACCTTGCGTATTGGTCCAGAAGGTACAGAGCGGGTAGATTGTGTGGCAGTTGTAACTTGAGTTTCAGATACTGCTGTTTGACTTTGTGAGCTTTATTTTTACTTTCTCTTTGAGCTGTAACTTCTTCAAGATGCGTTTGGAAAATGCTTTGGTTACAGGTTTAAAGGTGTTAGCCACAGTATGCTCTTCTGAGTTGGTTTTGATGCATAAAACACCGGTTTTCTTATTTTCAAATCTCTTGCTTTCATTTGTCTCAATTACCCCATATGAAGGTTTTTCCAAAAAGGAAATAAAGAAACTAGCTAGTGTTGAGATTACATTTCTGTTATGAGGCTTGTCTTAATTGTTCAAAGGCCTTTCTCTCTTTCCTAATACAATTTTCGGAAGCTCTTTGAACAATGCTGTACATAAAAATAGAGCTCAAGGTTGTTGTGTAGCTAAATTTATTACAAAAAGCGAGTAGGAAATGTCTAATAAGAGAAGCAATAAAAAGAATAGATTTCGAGATAAGCATGTCTTCTGGAGGCACTACGCCTTTGCGGATCGGGATGATTGTAACCCAACTTCTGCTGCTGGAGTCTTAGCTCAGGTGTGGCTGGGCACCACCTAAGGAAAGCGCTCTGTTTTCAGGCTTGAGCAAACAGCTCCGAGGTTCTGCGATTGTGGTGGGGCTGGGGAGCAGCTCCCTGCAGCTGGGTACGTTTTTACTTATAGATTTACCAATTAAAATTCCAGAGGAAGAATTCATAAGGTTAGCATTCTTGCCAGAGGTCCCCCCTGCTCCCTTCCCCCCACTCTCCCGAAAATAAGAAGCACACACTACTCTGCTTAAATAGTCAAAGCTTGAAAAAAGAACGTAACTGTAGTTGATTTGCTGTCTGTTAATAAAATGATCAGCCACCTCCCACTGGGTTCCACTCACCTGTTTTGAAATACTTGTATGAGGTGAAGGCTGACTGATTTAAACATAAACCGAAATGTTGTGAATTAAATAAACATGTTGCAGTCTAATTCTGTTTAGATCATGTCTGTTGCTTGTATTTTGGTTTGTGTCATACTGTTGACTGTTCCAGTTTATTCATTAAAAAAAGCCCTTACGTTTTGTAGTATATGATCTCAGGCAAAACCACATTTCACACTCCTTCTGTTCGTATGTTTTTGCTGTTTGATTTTTTTTTGTAAGCATATGTAATGAAAATATTTGTCCTAAAAAGAAAATATTTGGAATTACAAAATGCTGGGAAGGGGGAAAAAAAATCTGAAATTAGAATTGCCACAAGTAAATTTTGCTATGTATCTTAATGGCTGTTTTTATTAATTGTTGCAAGTGGTGGTGCTTGATGGCTGATGTAGAGAAGGGCAGACATGAGAAATGTATCAAGGCAGCTTTTTCTTTTTTTTTTTTTTTTTTTAAACAGTGACAGTTGTAGTCTGTGTCAGCTGGCGTCTTAGATGCTGAAAGAGTTACATGGCTGGTTCACTTCTGCCCCTGCTTTATTCAGTTTTTTAGCAGCACTTCAGTGGTGGATGGATTCTATAAAATATTTTGATTGTGTGGATGGCAAGACGTATGTGTCGAGCTGCCTGCCTGTGTGATAAAACGGTGCTGAATAGTGTTACCCAGAATTGTCAGGTAATAGTAAATCCCAGACTCCTTATTAATTTTTATATTCTTAGACAATGTGCTGGTGCATGTTGCACTTCTCTCCTGTTTCACACCTACACATGCCCACCTCCTGGATCCAGATAGCTGCCTTTTTTTTTTTTTTTCAACCAAATGGATTTTCAAGTGAGGGAGATCAGCAATCATTCTGATAGCTACAGTGACCTATGGAAGCTTCCAATGCATGGTGTGTGCCCCCCTACCCCATAGCATCTTGAACTAGTTAGATTACATAGGTCATTTCAATGTCTGAATAGATTTCCCCCCCCTCCTAAAATGTGGTGGTGGTGGGTGGGTTGCTTTTTGGTAGTACTGTGGTTCACTTTGTCTTGGAACATTTTCTTTCCCACGCCCAGGACTTGTTTTTTGCATTAGCTGTTATATCTCTACACAGTCTTAACTTAAGGAAAGCTTTTAATAGGCAAGAAGGATACTTGTTTCCAACTCTGAGACTGTCACATTTATTATATAGTAAAGGGAAGGAGGAGTTGCCCCTTCACTTACCTTACTGCTCAAAGACCTGCACTCAAGATATTTTTTTCCCCCTTTATATTCTTCCCGTGCTGAGGTTTGAAAACTGGATCCTTTATGTGGAAGCCAGTCTGTATCAGTGCGGAAACATTCTGTTCACCAGTCTGTAACTCTAGTGTTGCAGAGAGTTCTTCTGCACCTATACCTGTTATAAATTCAGTGTAATACGACTGAAGCAGTTTTCCTGAAAGGGTGATCAGGCTGTGGTGCCTGACTTGATTTGCTCTTGCAAATTACTTATCACAACAAGAGCTGAAAAGTTGAATTGATGTTACTTGTTTCCTTGGGATTTGTGAGAAAGAGGAAACGCCTCTCAAAATAGATGCGTAAGAGACATGGTACCTGTATAGACTGGTGATGGGCTGTTAGTATTGCTTTAAGTACCTTGTTGAAAATTCTCGGCACCAAAAAAAAAAAGGTTAAACATAAGTACTGGATGGGCAGACTGAGGTAGAGCATATATCTAAATACTTCTGTCTCCTACACACACGATAAATGTAATTAGTGGCTTTAGTTTATAATGCCAAAACATCATCATCAACTCATTTCTGTGAATATCTTGTATTGCTCATAAAAGCTGATGAGCAGTAAAGATTTAAATGAGTGATTTACTGGTACAAATCGCAGTATCTTAGAAGTTCAACAGTCACAGGACAGAAAATCTGCTTTTATGACTCAGATGGATGAAACAAAGTTTAAGAATGAATTGACTCAAAAAATCTTGCAGAGTTGCTGTATGGCTTTGAAGCTGATGATGGAGAGATGACCTACAAATAGAAGGTGGGAAAATGAAAGAACTATATGGCACATAAGAGGTTCTCTGGATTATAATCCTGTCTGAAGGGTTAACTTTTTTTTTTAAAGCAAATCCTGTTGTTTGTATTTCTGACCTGTTCTTAAAGATACCTGACACAGTCATATTGTGTAATTCCCTGCGGGAAAGCTTGCCTTCTGTAGGCTTGCCTAATAATAAAGATACTGCCTAACCTGACTACTCCTAGTTGGTAAGTTTGAACTTCAAATATTTGCCCAAGAAGAACAGTTTATACCTCATTTTCATGCTGATGTTCTTGTGCACTGTTATATCCCCTCACTGTCTCAAAGAGTCAGATCATCCTGTTGCCTAAATAGAGCTTGGGAAAGGTGGGACTGGGTATGGTTGATGGAAAAGTGCTGTATGTAATTTCCTAGAAATTATTCTGTTTCTGGAGAGTCTGATTTCTTTTTAAAGGTGAAAATTTTTGTCTTTGACTGTAGTATACAACAGTTGAATAACCCTCATTTAAGTTCAGGGAAGAAGTTGTAGCTGTTCTTTTAGAAAAATATACTATATTGGCACAGCTCACACTACATGTTATAAGATGGGGTATTGAACAAGGGAAACTGATGATCTGACAGAATTATTGCCTAGAAACACTGAGCAGGCAGGATTTTTCTGAGATGGAAATACTCGCCCACTTTTTGTATACCCTTGTTCAGATTCTTACCTGCACCTAAAATGTGCTTTATTTTTCTGTTAGAGCACATAATGGCTGGTCTGTTATAATGTTTCATTCAAGGAAAAAAAAAAAGTTTTCTAGAGCCAGAGTTGTTGTGTTGCAGACTTTCCTATTATCTTACTGATCCCTCTAAAAAGCTGTGCTTTTACCCTAGTGTCATATGTGCATAACTAATATTTCTGCATGACATGCAGCCATGCCAAACTCTTATTAGTGCATACATCCACATTGATAACTTCTTGGTGTCTCCAAAGATTTTTGTAAATGAGGGAGTAAAAAACCCCTTATTTCTGAATGTGTGAATGCTTATTTGTTGCAACAATACGTTGCTTTTAGTACCAGACAGTGATGCAGCTTTCCCAGTGAATCTGCATGTTGGAGTTACTCTCTACATAATGTGAAGTTGAAGTCACCAACTTGAAAGTAATTGTCGGGCTTCTAATAGTCATTCTAAACTATTACATCTTTAACAGTAACTACAGTAATGCATGTGTATCTTTCTCCAGAATTTGGATTCATTCTTGCCTGTTGGCTTGCTCTATTGAAAAGCTATGTTCTGTAGTTATTACGTGGTAAGATTTATCTGTTTCATAATCATCTTGAACCAGATGTTTCACTTTTCTTCATCATCAGAAATATCTACTATTAATAGGTGCGTAGTGCTGTGCAGTTTTGGAGCTCTCTTGGTCATGGTGAAACCGCGCTTATAAATCAGTGCTCATTTTAAGAGCAACATCTGGTCTAAATTTTGCAGCCAGCTGTTCACACCTTAAGGAAAATGTCACAGGTCTGGATAACTTGTGAATAATTAAATATTTGTATTTTACTAATCTTTTGCTGCCCTTGCCTAACGAGTGTGTGGTTGGGCAACGAACATCAAATGGTTTCTATTAACAAATGTTGTCTCTATCTTCACTGAAAATACTTTGAGTAGCTGTGGTTTTGAGGGGCCTGTTTTGTTTTGTCTTTTTGATTTGTATTGGGGGGGAACAGATGTTAAACAAAACCCCGAATAACACCATTGAAAATACTTAAAAGAGCAGATATATACTTCTGTAATATTGGAACACAATCTCTCTTCAAGTTTCAGGCTTAGTTAAAAAGTATGATATTGTGATAAGGATGGTCTGGCATTTGGAGGTGTGCTTTATAGAATGGGATTCGATTGCTTTGAATGGGAGATGATCATGTGAGTGCGAACATACAACAGCATTCGTGTTTGCCAGCATGCACCTGTAAGCACAAAGGGCAAGTTCGTGTGTTAGCAAATTGGTCAAAAAAAAAAAAGGTGAAAAATTCAGGAATATGATGGGGTACTTGACCATCCTGATTGTTTCAGGATCTAAAGAAATTTAAAGAATTGAGAACTCGGTCTTTTTTTGAGCAATTTCCTTAAATTAGTTAACACGTGGGAAGATAAAATTTCAGGCAAATCTTGCAAGTTGGAAAAGTTCTAACCAAATTCACTAGTTAGTAAGACAACAACCATTGCATGGGGGAGATCCCCATGTAGCATCAATAAATATGTAACTCTTCAAACCCACAGCCTTAGTTAAGCTTCTGAACGAGTTCATGAGAGTTGTAATACATGAATACTCATCATTAATGGTTACATTTGTAGTACTACTAATCACTTATCGGTGCATAATTCTTTCTAAATCAGTTGTATATGTCTCTTCAAAAGCTTGAGCGTATTTCTTTAGGTGCTTGATAAAGCACTGACTTCTCAATAATTAAATGAGAGTAATAGTGTTCTGCCAGATACTGTTTGTGCTTCGGGTGTATGTACTAGTAGTAATCAGTTTGCACTGGGGTTACTAATGAGCTTCAAAAATGAAGTCTGCGCTTGATGCAGTCCCTAGTGAATGGAAAGAACTTTATCATCAAGAATTGGCGTTTCCAACTTACATCTAACGATAGCAAAACCAGCCTTGGGGATGCCAGCTCCCTGCGTGGGACAGGTATTTTTGTCGTATGAAATATGCCAGGAGGACAAAGTGCCTGGTGGGGCTTGGAGGGGGGGCTCGGAGGGGGCAGCAGTAGGCAGGCTGCTGCCGCTGGAGCCGGAGCCCTGGCTGGGAAAGCTCTGCCCCTCCGCTGAAATTCCTCAGGGAAGGAAGGAGTGGATGGGAGGCCTCTCCTCCCCACAAGCAGCTGTGGAATGAGGATGAAATCCAATGTTTATTCTTTCTTCCGGAAACTATAGGAAATGTAGTGCTGGTGTAAGTTGCATAACAGTATGTGCAGTCGCGATAGGGAGAGCCCGAGCAGGACGCGAGGAGAGCGAGGTGTTAGACACTTCTGATGCTCTCGGAGAGGAAAAAAACCTGCAGCACAGGGTATGAAAGCATTAAACTGCTCTATCGGGGAGCTGCCCTCATCCTTGCTTAAGGGAGTTTTCCTTCTGGTTTCTGAGCATCCTTAAAAGGGTTTTGACCTCTGGTTAGTAGGTGTCAGCTAAACCCCTGCTGCAGCGCAGGGTCGTTAGCAATCCTGTAACTGTTAGTGCAAGTAGACAAGAGGATGTGCCCTGTGGCTGGGGTGGGGGACTGGAAGTCAAGTGACTGGTTTGTTTCCATTCTGCTGCCTAGTGTAGGAAACGTTTGGTGGGTGATGTCTGTGATTTATTTGTCTTTTTATCTTTTAAGGGAATTGCTGACTTGAATGCCACTGATTGTCCTGTCTTCTCCACTGTTGTCAGCTCCAGGAGTCTGTCTTGGTTTTGTAATGCTTGGATGTCTGAGAGGTTGAAATGACTGATGACAGCCAAGCTCTATCTTAACATACAGAACGTAAAATGCTGCCTTTGGTTAAAGAGATGCAATATGAGAGAGACCTCCTAATAGTGGTACTGCTTTAGCTGGGAGATCACCTGCCTCTCTGGAATTGCTTAGAAACCGTTAGTTGAGGAACATCAAATGGGTCTCCCTGTAATACACCAGCTGCAGCTGGAGAAGGCAAAAATCTCACTTCACATTCAGAAAGTCAAAGGGTGCTTTCTCACAACTGGTTTATGGCTTTGGGAAGAACGAGCCTCTGGGACTCCGAAAGCCATATGCCATCTTAGTGAAAGTACGCTGATATCAGGATGATGTTCCAAGTTGCAGTGGCCTTGCTGGGTTTGCTCAGCCGTTTTCAGTAGGCAGAACAATGGGGAGAAATGGTTCACTTCTGAACGTGAAAGGCGATGCCTTGTCTCCTGGTCGCTACATTACTAATAGCATCAAGGCTACTGAAGGAGATATCTTTGTGTAAGAAAAACTGAAATGTAGCACTTGTTTCTTATGCTACAAAAGAAACCTCTTATGACTGTTATCCTATCTAGATATCTCCTTCTTGGAAATGATGTATTTTAGTAGCACTGTTATGTAGCAAAAATTCCTCTGAAAAAGATATGTGGATCATATAGTAGAAAATGAGTACAGAAGGTGGCATTATAATTGAATAAGAAACCTCTAATTGACTCGTAACTGTGAAGTACCATGACATGTCTTGCTCTCCTGTTAGGCACTGAACACATCTGCTAGATTATCTGATCTGGTAGGGAGGAAAAAAAGCTGTATTGACAAGCTGAGTGCTCTATTTTCCTCAGGAGTTTCTGCCCAAAGAGTCATGTGTTATAGCCAAAATGCCCCTCGATAATGTGTAACTTCAGAGTTTATGTCCAGTTTGGTTTGGGTACTTTCAATGTACTTTTGCTGCCTGATAAATTGGCCTACTGGAACTTTCTAAATTCTTGGCTGAGGTTAAGAGCATGTAATTCTGTGGTGGAGGAGCAGTATGCAATTCAATACCACATAAGTACACATCAATTAAAAAGTGCCTAGATATGGGCAGGGAAGCTTACTCAAATATTCCTTTAGGGGGAAAAAACCAAAACAAAACACTTGTATGTTGTAGGTAAAGCTGCTTCTTTGTGACAGCCTGGAGAGCCAAAATCATTGGAAAAACTACTCCTGGGCTGTCAGGTTAACTTTTTTTTTAAAGGGTTACATTCAGAAGCCCAGCTAGGTAAGAGCAGCAAAGGTTCTAATGGATGTCCTGAGCAGCATAGTTCTGTTGTCAGACCAAAGGTGTTTTCTTCTTGGAATCCGGCATTTACTTCCCCTAATTGGTTTGGTGCAGAGCTGCTTCTTTAGCATCTTGTGTTTATAAATGCAGTTCTTATGGAATTTAGGGATACGTCTTACGCTTTTGGGATGTGTTGATAATCAAAATTGTTAAAAGAACTTGCTTAGCAGACACCTTGATTTAAAAACAACACACCCACTTCATTGTGATGCTATTCAGGGAAATGATTCAGTGCAGTTTCGGTGGGTTTAAACAATGGCTTAGTGGCACACCTATTTTGTCGAAAGCTGACTTTTAAATGGGATGCCTGTTTTCTGCAAGTCTATACATAGCTAACAGCCACAAGGTGATACTTCGTAGTGCACGTGCTGTACACAGCCTCCTTCATTGCGTACTATTTTCCCATGCACTGGAGGCTGCCAAGCGAATTGGCAACATTGGAATGATTTGCTGGATCCTTCAAGTTTCATTTTCAGAACTGTTTTATCTTGCAGTAAAACAGACCTAGGAATGAGTTGATTCACACATGGTATGTACATTCAAGTCCCCTTGAAATGGGACACTTGGAGGTTTTTTTGTACTCTACACACAGGTTGTAATAGCATGCTAGCTCTTTTAGCTCTTTGTTCATGGCCAGCTTGAGTTGCAACAAGTAAAATAGACAGTAGAGAGCTCATGGTCCTGAGCTAAGCTCACGTTCTTCAGTTCTGTGCATAAATTTGTGTTCAGAAACAGAAATAGCAGAGCTGACAGTGAGTGGCAGCCTGTAGCGATAAAGATGTGTTGTGAGAACAGCTTCATGCAGAGCACTGGCATGTCAATACAAAATCCCTAGCTGAAGTCTCTTAAATACAATGTGAATGTTGCCTGCTTTATCCCTGCCTGCATGCATCTTGGGCACACATCTGAGAGTGACTGTGCAGTGGATGGGTACTGTACAAATGAGTCAGTTCCTGTTCCTTTGGCTGAAGCTTCGTTAGGAGTTCTCAAAAAAGTATTTCAGAATGTGGATGTGGTCAACATAGTCATTTTCCAGGCATCTTAAAGGAAACCCACATCAACTGTGAAAGTGAACTTTGAACTCCTCTGTCCTGCCACTAACAGAACTTGAGTAGTGCTGGATGGTAATGCTTGTTTGCTTCGGTCTATGTCTTCCCTCATTGTTTGCCAGTCTTGCCCTTAAGATTAAGTGCCCAGTTACTTTTCAGGAGAACTTCCAATGGTGCATCTGTGTACAACTGATTCACTGCTCCACTGGTGGTATGTCAGCTAGACATGTAGTTAAAAGCAGCTTCTGACAAATTTTAGGCCATGGTTAGTTGTTCAGCACACTTAAGTAATGCTGTGAGCAGTTAAACCCACTAGAACCTGTAGTGTTATTTCCCAGCTATTATGGCAAGATGTGGTACAAAAACACTTTACTTGTACTGTACCTCCTAGGATTTAATGTATAGTTTTAGCTGAGTAAGTTCTCTTGAAGGCATCAATTATTAAAAGGAGGTCTCTTTTTTGAGGTGTCAGATGGATTACTTTCACTGAAAATGTTTGTCTTGTACTCTGAATCTTTGCCTGTTTAGAATGGCTTATTTTTAAACAACTTTACAATAGTCTTCCTGACTTATGCAGTGGGGTTTTTTGTACTTATACTACTTGTGATTATGTACATATTATGCAAGCTATGAAGATACCAGGATCTAGGCTCTGAATGGCATTATCTCCAAAATGACTGTTTTAATACACTTCCTCTAGTTTACTGATATGTGCAACTCTGCCATCTAATTGTTATCTTGTGCTGATGTTTGTATTCGCACAGTGCGCTGGATTTCCCCATCGGTTACCCAGTGATGCTGCATGGGGCATTCTGCCAACAAAAGGGAGATGTTTCCCCTGAGAGCCTTTAGAAGGCTACTACGGTGGGATAGTAAAGCAAGTCTCAAAATGGCAACATACACTTCATTTAGAAGAAAATGCTACTACACAGATGATGGGGATAAGGTTTTGAACGTGTGTTGGAAAATATAACGCCCAGGTCTCTTATCTGGTAACGTGTGCGTTATATACAGTGCTAACTGTGCTGTGTAAGTAGAAAACAATTAGAATTATGGCTAACACAGCTTTTCCACTCTAAAGGTTGTAAGTGACTCGACTCTATTAGTAATGTGTTTAGCCTTCCTTACACTTTTTGACAGGGAAAAGGGAATTGTTTCATGCCTTACTTCACATGTTCACAGCAGTAGTTGTGAATCTCTTATGGCCAGAGAGATAAAATTCGGAAGTTGATCATGTCATAAGCAGACATAGAATGGAAAGTCAAGAGTGCATCTTGTCCGTGCTGCCTATCAGAAGTATTCATGTGCATGTTTTTGTTTTGTGCTTCCCCCCCATACCTTTAGAAAAGAGTGAGGATTAAGGAGACTGGCTATTTGATACTGGTTCCTGTGTTATTGCTGTGCATTACAGAATATCAAGTGTATCCAGACTTTACCAAATGGTTTATTGGGACAAACCTACCTGGTGTTTTTATATGCCTAAATAATAGAATTTTAAACTGCTGTTATACAACAAAGACATCTTTCCTTTCTTTTTTATCTTCATCTGATATTAAGAATGAAAGTATACAGTGTGAGATCTGAATTTAATATGGCCATGTTAAAGTTTTCTTCATGTCATCTTGACCTGTAATAGGAATCTAGTTCTAAAGGCTTTGCGTCGAAGATCAAATTTAATTGCAGGACTGGATCTGACACATTCCTGACTGTTGTGCAGTTTATTTTGCAGTGAACATAATTTTCCTTCTTCAGGTGACCTTGCTTTTAGATGAACTACTGTGCATGAATATAGAACTCTCTGCCACTTGTCTTCTGTTCTTATTACAGAGATAGCTACTGATTTTTTTTTTTTTAAACAAAATGAGTACTGACATACTTATGTCAGTATGTCTTGCAGCTGTAGAGAGATGGAGACCACCTTACTCGTTAAACCGTCTCTGTTCTGAAGCACAGTCTTCATTCACAATACTGATGCAAATGACCATGTGAAATGGTTGGTCTGTATCCTCTGCTTGCTCATTCATATTTACTCTTAAGATGGTTTTGAGGTTTGTGCTTTTTAAAATGTTTATAGTGTTCAGATATACAATAAGTTTTTCAGTTGCTTGGTCATCCTCACTGTTGTGCTTAGATGCTTGGTCTTTAAAAGTCTACCTTTAGAGTATACGTTGCCATCACTTCTTTATGCTGTATCTTTGGTGTCAAAACAAAAACCCTTTTGGGTAGAAAGTTACCGAGTTGGAGTAGGCCTGATTCAAAAAGGCTTTCTTGTTTACTCTAGTGTACTGTGGATAATGCAGTACTTGAATACCTTAAAAATGCTTGGAATAAAAAAGCAAACAATCCCACAGAACTCATAAAACTTCCCAGGTGTATACCTAGGACTTGCTCGTGCTCTGCAATAGTATTCTTAGAAGTAGGATTAGATAATACTTGCATTTAAGATAAGATGTCTTATTAAGCAGCTGAATTTAACAATAACTAATGAATGGGCATTGCAGTAAATTAAGCTGGATGAAATAGGTCAGGTATATCTTATGTTTCTATAACATAGCCTGTAGTCACAGGCTGTTGTGTGGTTTTATGTTTGTTTGGTTTTTTTTAAGTATGTGTCAGGAACCAGGACTAATGGCTTCTCAGCAGAGTTTTCCACTTGCAGACTGAAATCTTTTCTGTGTATATCATGGGCACTTCACACACCCTTGAAGTAGTGCTTGTTTGGACCAGGTCAGGATTCCCCATGAGAAGCTCCAGTTAAGATCCGCTGTTACAATACATGTTATAATGCAGTGTTCGTAACTCTCCCAGAGCAGCTTCTCAAATTTCAGAATTAGTTTAATCACTGTCCACTACTAGACACTAGTAGTAGAGTGTTAATCTCAAAGTGTTGGTAACAGGTATTGCTTAATATACAGTTCAAAACTGAGACCATCTTATGATTTCTGTAGTCTACTGTTCTATCGTAACGTGAACCTATTAGCAGTCCATATACAATAAAATATTACTGATATTTTGTACTATTCAGGATTTCCCTTCAAGGGTCCTTTTCCAATCCCACTGGTATGTTAGTCCTTTTTTTTCCTCAGTATTGTGATTTTCTGTCACCATAGTCTCTGCCTGCCTTGAATAAATTTGCCACCTTCACTTTGAGGTTACCTTAGTGAAATACAGTATTGCTTCCCATTTGTCTGCCACAAATATACTTTTGAATGTCTGAATATTCCTAAAATTCTTTGGGTTTCTCATCCCAATGAATTAGATATTCAAGTGATCTACCTTTTAGTTCTTTCCAGTTGCATTTTGTACAGCAACAGTCTTTGGCTAATTTTTGTCTTTTTATTGGAGATGGTTTAAAAACAGTTAATGTTATGGAAAAACTAGAAGATAATCTTGGCAAGATTCTGAATGGGTAAAACAGCCTGGAGATTGTAACTACCGTGGGAGAGGATGCTTCTCCAGCTGGTGCCTCCTCTATTCAGTTTCATGGTAGTTATTTCAGTTGCACAAAATATTACCGCAAGTTCAGCCTTCTCTTCCAGGTTCTGTATCTCCTTTTTGGAGAAAGGGATAAAGTAGAAGTTAAATCCTCATGCTACAATGTGGTCACACATACTTTTTGACCTATTGAGTTTGTGGCTTTATGGTTTTTCTTCAGTATCCCATTTATCTCCCTCTTCTAGTATTAGGTTGCTAAACTGCACCAAAGACATCTTTGTATGTTACAAGTAGCCTTTAATTTATCAGTATTGATAATATTGTCAGTATCTCTTGCATCCTTGAGACTTAACCCCACTTTTGTGCCTTTATACCTTAGTTATTGTGACATTTCCCAAAATCTTACCGATTAGCAGTCAAGTACATACAGAGTGCTTTTGCGCTGATGGATGCAGCCACTTCTTTTGCCTGCCTCTTCTCTCTTTGGAGAAGATTTAGATTTGACATAAGGAAACGATTCTGCACTGAAAGGGTTATCAAGCATTAGACTCGGCCTCCCAGGGAAGTGGTTGAGTTGCCATCTCTGGAGGTATTTAAAAGATGTGCAGGTGGAGTGCTGAGGGACATGGTTTAGTGGTAACTTGGCAGTGCTGGGTTAACGGTTGGACTTGATGGTCTTAAAGGTCTCTTCCAACCAAAATGATGATATGATTCTATCTGTATGATAAGTGTGTCAAACATGAGAGGGCGGTCTAGCTTTGACTTGCATGTGCTACTCAAATGTTAATAGCCTTATTAAACAGCTCAGCTGATGGCTCATGTAGTGCAGTCCCAGATCCAAAGAGGTTTTTCTGCTTAAAGATGATAAAGTAGTACTGACAGCCATCACTGCACTTGTTTGTCCACATTTACCTAACCTCCTCACTCCAGTGCAAATGTGTGTGTCTGTCTGTATATTTATATGTGGAGAGGAGGCAGGAGATCTTAATTTAAATGGTTGTTGCAGTAAGACACAGTTGTCCTGTTTCCCTCTGTCGTCTTCAGTATTTTTAAACTCTGCTAGTTAAATTGCGAAGCTAGATCTGTGTGACTTCATTCACAGCATTCCTGGCAGTACCAATCTGGAGTAAGAAATTTAGTATCTTTAAAAGCATTTATCAGCTTTGATGCCACTGTGTCCTTTAGACATCACCATTTCTGCTTTCTCTTAAGTTAAATATAGAATATTGCCTGTCTAGTGCTGTGTGAATTGGTGTTGGTAACCTGCGTGTGACTTGCTGGTGTGTATTACTTCATGCAGATTTAATATCAGTACCTGTTGCTCTTCTGCTGAGCATATTTTTCTTCACCGTTTACGGTCTAAAGGAAGCAGAGTCATGTGAGCTGTGGGGTAAACATACGCATTTAGGTCTCTGTGGCATACTAGCATGCTGTTGTCATGTGATAATCTTCAGGCAAGACAAAATGTGTCCCTGGCTTTCAGATTTCTCTTGCAAAGATTTCTCAAGACTTAAACAATTGTGCTCCTTATGTTCTTGTTGCTGTGAGGCACTTCAACTTCTAAATAATTTGGAGAACACTTACCTAGAATACCAATTCTTGTTTAATTTCAAATTTTATGAAGACATTAACTGCATCTGTACTGTAATCTAGGAGCTCAGATTTCCAGCCTTCTAAAGGCTTTAATGTTCCCTAGTGATTTTAATTTTTTTTTCAGATGTCCACCTTAACACCTTCTTAAGCTATATGTTTTTGTTGAAGTTGTAGATTCTGCATTTTCTTAATTTATATGTGGATAACATAACACTCAGACCTTCCAAACGCATGCATAAGGCAAAACAATGCCTAAACCATCCCTGTAGCCCACATTCCCCAATCTACAGGCTTACAAATAATTGGTTTAAAACTCTTACCTAGGTAGTCTTTGTATGTTCTTTCCTTGGCTTACCCAGGGCTGCTTGGAGGGCAAAGTTATTTTTCCCTATAGAATAGTAAGGTGATCAGAAATGGTTTAAGCTTACAGCATAAATGGCATAAACTCCAGATTGCACTTGGTTCTAAGTGGGGTGTGGGGAGTTGTTTACCTCCCCCAGTTGAGTTCACTTTACAGGAAGGCAATTAGGAGGAGAAGGTGGGGAACAGGACAGTAAACGAATTTATATTCACCACCCTCCTACTGTGTACTAGGGCATGATTCAGGACCAGGTGGCTTTGTAGCATCATCTCCATAATTGAATAATCAAGTGCCTTATATTGCAAAGTTCAAGTAACATACGAATGCTGTTCTCCTCTGAAGTAAGTACTAACTGCACTTGGAAGAGTAATTATCTTTAAAGTAGGTCCTTGAGGAGTATACAGAAGGATCATGCTGTCAGTGCTGGGAAATAGTCTTAGGAACTGTTGCCACTCAGCTTGTTATCTGACTTCTGGATCAAACTTGTCTTATCACTGGCATGCTTTCACTTATTCACTAGGCTGCCATTTCACACTGATATTTTCTTTCCCTAGTGTTCTCTGCACGCAGGTATCCAGCATGAATAAATGTCAGTGGTACTAAAGATGAGGGTCCATGTTTTCCATAGAGAGCGGGTACTATGCAAGCCTGAACTGCATGGTAACTTGACTTGAATTGCACAGTAAGGAGATAGAAGGACTTTGAGCCCAACCATCAAAGACTATGTGCTGTAGGCTTGTTTGAGTAACTTCAGCCAGCATCGAAATTTAGTAGTATTTAATCTCAGCTGAATCATATCTGCACTAAAAATGCAGTATTTTGTGCTTAACCCATTTATTTTCTGTTCGTGTTTCCGTTGGGTTGTTAGTCAAACTGTTAATATTTGGCATACTGGGGGTGCGCTGTTGCAAGGTGCATCCTGTTTAGAAGAAGAAAATTAAGCTATCTAAAAAACTCTGATAAAACAATTCTTTGACACTTACTGAATCTTGCTTAGCATCTCCACTATGACAAAGTTAATATGCTGTGAGCACCAACTATTTGCCTCTTAGATGGCTGGGTGGGCCTCTTCCATATAAGCACTGTACCCTGATGTATGGCAGTAATACCCCCTCCACAGCAGGTCTGGCAAACCCATCGCACAGGCGTGGGGGCTCTCAACAGTCTGTGACTCCCACCCTGCCTAGGTCTGGGTTAAAGAGAGGAACCCAGGGGCACACAGGTTGAGGGGAGAGTGGTTGGTTTGGGGTTTTTTTCACTTTCCTTTCCCGCCTCTTTTCTGCTTTGGCAATCTCCTGCACTGTAACCCTGTCTTATTCTTAGAAACGCTGGCTTTGTGTCCATGCAAACGACCTTAGCTATAGGTGTTTCTGTAATACCATTAGTGTGCAGAAAGCTACCTTCCCTATGTCTCGTGAAGAACTGAGCTGGAATCCTCTGGCAAGGTGTTTGTTTAACACTGTGGACCTAAACAGAAACTTAACTGGATCTGTTTGCCATTATATATATATAAATATATAAAATTACCTTACTGCTCATAAAATTGTGAATAAGTTAATTCAGTTTCTCATATTATATTACCATCCAGTGGGCAGTTACAACGTGTTGGGGTACAAGCAGTTACTAACAATAGCTAACAACTGAATGCTACTCCCTTACAGAACAGTGTGGTCCTGATGCAGGCATTATAGAAAGCAAGTTCAGTACTTCTTGGCATACAGAACCCTCTAGCTTAGGAACCTTAACTCATGTTTATACCCTTCCACGGAAGCTTTGTGCCACTCTTCAAAGTTTTAGACTAAGTTATTCATTATTCCATCATTTTTGGTGAAACAGTTTGCTTAACTCCATATCCAACCTATCTTATTTATGTCTATATAACATTTTTAGTTGATCTGAAGGTTTTTTTTTTGCATGCTAGAATAAATAATTATTTACAGCATCCTTTATGGGTTTTTACAACTAAGCCAGCTTCTTATCTAGTTGTATCAAATCCTTCAAAGACTATGTCTGTGAAGTCAACTCAAAAATAGGTCCTGGTTAAAGGTAACTGTGTTTGCGTTTATCAGCAATTAAGTTTTAAAAACAAGCCAATTGGCCCCTGAGAATGCAAGTGGTTTTGCCTTTAGGAAGGTGTTTTAGAAGGCTGTGCCAACTCTATACCTCCCTAGGCTTGCTCGTACTAGTGTTCTCTGGCAAAGCAATTTAAAAAATGTCTTGGGCAGGATTTTCATAAATCTATTCAGCCCAATCAGTAGCTTCACTTAATGGAGCAATGTATAAATAGTGCGGAGAGTCAAGTGACCATCAGCTGGTCTGAATGGGTTTGACCACTACAGTCACAGGGTCTGAGGTATGCAGGAGCTGGGATCACTGAAAACATGCTTTGCTGCAGAGATATCCTGGCTCTGGCGTAATTATGTAACTGCAGAGGAATTCATGTGCGTAAGAATGTGTTTTAATTAGACACCTGTATTTAATGTTGGTTTCACATTCTGTATCATTACTGTGGGCTTTTTTTTTTAAGAAAAAAAAAAAAGTAGTTGCTGCCTTGGTTAACTTTCCCATTTCATTAAGTAGTGCGTATTGCAACGCATAGCTGAACTCTGCAATTATGCATTTCCTTTATAAAGTGTATGCCTACTCGGTTGAAACAATGCACTGATCTGTTTTACTGAATTCAGAACTTAAGACATAATGGCTCTTTGCCTAAGTTCATATTAGGTAATTAGAAGTTCTTGGCATGCTTGGTAAATACTGAAATTCCATTGTATTGTGCATTAAGCATGGAGAAATATTTCTTCAATAGCAGTGCCAGTGCACTGAAATATAAGCGTTTTGGCTGTCCCCGGTGACGGCTTTATTAAATCTCCGTGAAACTGTCAGCTCTAAATTTCAGGGATGCTGGCTTGCTTTCTGTTTGGGAAGTTACTGAAGCCAACATCCAGGTAATGACTTCTTTATTGAAAGCATCCCCCTGCCCCACTTATAAATATCACAATTATGGATTCTAAGCGTTCTAGTAAAATGTCACCTTTTTTTTTTCCTTTGTTCAGTTCATTTGACACCTGTGGCAGCACCATGCAGAACAAAATTTGCCAAATTCAATAACTTTGTGGGAAGAGCTGTTGTTCAAACCCAAGTCATTTGTATTTCTCTTATTTCTTCCCCACCTTGTACTGAATAGCTTTTCCTGCTTTTCATTACAGATTTTAATGCTTCTCAGTGCCATCCCTATTCTTACAATGTATTAGCCCATGATGTGACTCTCTCCCACAGCAAAGCTGGCTGATGAGGACCTGTTTGTTCTCTTTCCTGTCAATTCAACACCTAGGCCTTTGATTAAAAAAATGAGTTATTGGCTTTATTCAAACTGGAAAAAATAGTCGTGTATGTATCAGTTACCATTCTTGCCTTGATTGATCTCCTTAAAGATCATTCAATCATATTAAACGTATCTTGATTCAGCAAGTAAAGGTAGGAGTCTGTTCGGAGGTGATTCACAAATGTTCCAGTCACGTGCCTTTGTCTTTGCACAACATACCTCCAGTAAGTTTTTTTCCAATTTTCGCTTGATCTGGTGATGGGCTCAGTTGCCTCTTGCGTTTTTGGCAATAAGCCTTCATATTAGTACAGTTCACCACTGTCAAAAGCCTCACCTGTCAGTTTTATAGATGATAGATTTTGGGTAGTATTTTTTTTTCCCCAGTAACTTGGTATTTCTTGCTTTCATGAAGCAGTAAGACTCCTGTCTGCACAAATATCAAACCCAGCCACTGCTCACCTGGGTCTGAGGGTCTGTGGCCCCAGGCTGATGGTCCAGCTTGAGACTTCATGTTACGTACATGCAAAAAGCTCCCGCATCTCTGAGGTGTCCTCAAACCAGCTCTGAACTTGAAGTGACAAACCTTTTGTCTTCTGACCTTTCCCTATAGTGGGTACACATGCACACCCACTGGTTTGGTGGTCCAAGGGTGGTTAGGAAATGGGGCTCAGTGGCTGCCCCTCAGCATAGCCTGCCCTATGGGATGAGGGGTGTCCGGGCTCCAGGCTCTGCTCCTCCCCTCACTTCACTTGCACCTCATATAGTTGCAAGGGACCTGGCTAAAACTCCCAAATGCCTGAATAGTTGATAATGTAATAATTCAAAAGCATTTTCATTAAAATAAAAACCTGTAATTTAAAAATAACATTTGTAACACCAAAAATCTTGTAAATCTGCTGTCTGAGCCTCTTGGCCTCTCCTCGAAGACACAGCGACCATGATTTGTCTGGCTTATTCTGGAGCCTGCTTGACTGAGGATCAGAGGGGAGATATTTCCTCTGACTTCCCTGAGTGGTCACAAGCCAGAAGTGCCTGTGGTGGAAGAGTCTCTCCCTGTATGGGATAGGGTAGGATGACCCTTACCTACCTGTGCTGCTAGGCTCTACCTGGGGGTGCTGCTTGCTCTGGGGATGGTGGCAATACAGTAGAGGGTTATGTTGGCTCATCTTGAGGAGGATTGAACCCAGGGAAGTGTAAAGGTGTTGCCTATAAGAGGAAGGAGAAGGGGACAGGTTGCATTAAAAGAATTGTGCAAATTGCTGAGTTCTTCAGCAGAGAAATGCCAATATTTGTTTCCCAGCTTCAGTGTAGCCTCTCTTGTGCTTCGGTGTTACGTGCTTATTTCTGGCAAACTTCTGTCAGTTATGCAAGCTCCAGAGGTTAGCATAGGTACTGTATAGGGATTAAATAATGTTGATTCATGCTTAATTAACGCTGTTTGTGAAACTGTATTGTGGAAAAGTTCAGCAGGGCATGCATGCACCTCTTGTGCTTCTCTCACAATGGGGGTGTAACAGCAACCACTCTTTTCCAGAAGTATTCGATAGCAAGCTGTTCCAGTTATTTCCCTTCCAACAGGCCAGTCTTTAATCACTGATATTGTTGCTATAAGTTAGTCAAACTGCTCTAAAAAATCAAATTATTAAAAATGCATAAAAATACTCTTACAGTCAGTTATGGTTCTGTGTTTTAAAAAAACCCACTTGTCAGGCCAGTGACAGTGCTAAAATACTCTGTCACTAAAGTCTCACCAGTTCCCAAATAAATGCTTTATTTAAACAAATACTTGAAATACTTAATGAGCAGTTCTAACTTCATGGCTGGTTTTTTTGCTTGTCTTTACTGACTTATTTCTTGCAATGTAAAATCTTAACGTTTACTCAAAGACTTCAAGGAGTTACCTGGAGTATATTTCAGTCATCATTGGAAGACCAAGCTAGGCATGTATCCACTAGGGTTTTTGTCAGGTGTGCTGCACTATGCTATAGCAGTTCCCGAGCTGGTAGAGGAGCTGGGATTCCTTCATTGACACCAGAGATGAAAGGATTTCAAATTGCCCTGACTGGGAGTTTTTATGCAAAGACTCTGCACTGATTTCTAATAGAAGTTAACTCTAAGCAACCCCTCTCCTTCTCTCTGCTAAATTATGTAGGAACAGTACTTTCTCTCATCACAACATGGGATAAGTTTCCTCATTTCAGGATTACCTCTGTGCCTTTGAGTTTACTTTTATTTACTGAATGCCCTTTCCGACAGGGTAAGAGCAGGCTGTTTTTGAACAACTCACACCTGCTTGTGCAATATTGTTTGAGGATTAAAGAGAAACTTAAGGTGACTTTGGTTCTACTATTATTCTGCTTCACGTTTCTGAGCATTTATTATCTGCTTTTGGGAGCAGGTCTTTATTAATACATGGGGATGAAACAGGTTATTTCAGAATAAAGATACAGGAACACTGTGAGTACTTGTTAATTATAAAAGCTGCAGGTATGACTGCATACCTGAGGTGCTGTTCTGGCAACACACTTTTCTGTTTACTGCCTACAAGAAATCTATGTAATACCAACTGGAGAAAATTCTTTCTTTAAGAAGGCTTATCTACAGAACTGTTTCATATACTGATTTCTGTTTTTCTAATTGTTCCTGCAGGTCATGTCGGGATTAATGCTGTGGATCAGTCAACCCAGAGCCTGTAGTTGCCCATCAATCGCTCAGTAGTCAGTGTAGATTCTGTCTTTACAATCAGCAGCTACATCTGGCTACTGGGTCTCTGATGACATCTCGTATCTTCTATCTAGACTTTTTGTTGGATTTTATCTTCTCTCCTGGGTGCAGAGCAAGTTCACAGTGCTAACAAGTTAACGTCTGAGGTGTGGCCCCAAATAAAGGTTTGGATATCTGTTGGATCTACTTCACAGTAGGAATCAGATTAAATACCTGGATGTTGTGTATTGGAAAGCAGCAGTCTTTTCTGTAGCCTAGTCTTGGGGCTTGTATTAGTCAAAACTGATGAGAATACTTGCAAGTTTGAGCCAAGAAGATAGTTGGACTTCACTCTTTTCAATGAATAATCTTTAACCGCTCCTGCAAAGGATAGATATCAAAACAGGCACCTTGGCTGATTTTATGAATACCACACATTAGGGGAGCGAATGTACTGTGAACTGTGAAGTGCACAGCTGTGTTTTGTCGGTTGTATGGGAAGATTCTCCAGGTTTGGGGCATGAACCTGGCATACAATGTAGATTTCTGTGTTTGTTAAGCAACAGCTACATTGTCTGCTGGGTTTCCAGCTGCCTGGAAATACAAAGTGGAGGGTTATCTACACCTTTTTTTTTTTTCCCATCAAGTTACCTTCCTTATACACCTGAGGAAGACAACGCAATTGATGTCCAATTGCTGCCTCCCCCTCTGTTCTCACACAAGTGATCCAGCTGGTGTCCACTAGAGCTTGGAGCCGAGGTAGATCTGAAACTAGTTAAGAAAAAAAAGTTCAAGGGATTGAAGTGTTCAGACACCTGAGCATGAGTAGCTCTCAGGCAGAAGCTAATCCTTGCTGCCTCTGTAACCATTAGTTTGCCTTGGTAATGGTGCTTCAATTTTTTTTTTTGAACTTCAGGTGGAGAGCTATGTATGTGTGCGCTGTACAGTTAGGGAATTCTTTTTTGGAGTAGTGGGGAGCTATTTATAGGCCTGACATTTTTAAAAAATAAAAAACAAAAAAACGTGCTGCACGTAGCATGGCTTGTACACAAAAAGGGCCTAGAAGTAATTGGGGAGGAACAAGCTAATGTCTCAAGTGCTAATACCAGCTGGATCTCTTGTTCCTTGAGCCACACCAAACCTGGTGTGTGTCACTTGTGCACTGTATCCAGCCACGCAGTGACAAAACAGGCAGTTTCAATTTGAGAACATTAGGCCTGGAATAGCAGGGGGCTGTTGTCCTCAGACCTGGACTACAGTCACAGTAGTAAATGGGGAAGCTTGTACAGCATACGTCTGTACTTTTAACCCTTCGCTGGCAAGCTCTGTGCCATTTGCACTTTCGTTGTGGAAATAGGGAGAGTTGTGATGACCCCTCAGAGGGAAGGAACGTATGATTTGGCTGAGCTTGTCTGTCTGTTGGACTACATCTGGGTGAGTTTAGATCAGCAGATATCCAGGACTCTTCCTCTTGAAGGGTAATGCTTGAGAAGGCAGAAGGGTTGCTAAGGGAGGGCTGCTGTTAAAAACTGTGCTTTTGTTAAAACAAATAAAATTTCTCATGCAAAAAACTGTGTGTCTTTTCTTGTTTATTGTATCAAACTGGGTTTGCACCAAGTCTTCTAGGACCCAGGGAGTGTAAAGCTGTTCATTACAGTGTCTCGTGTAGACAGCACCTCAATACTTGCGTTAGCCTGACTGTGCTCAAGAAATACGCATTCATCTACACATTTCTAGTTAAGTAAAAATATACAGACAATTGCATACACCCAATAGTTGGTGCAAATAATCATGCCCCATTGAAATAACTGTGGATTGTCTATACAGCTTTGAAAGCTGCTTGGTGAAGTTGAACAAGTGTTTGTCCTTTGCTTTAGATGTTGTTTTCCTCAATGCCAGTATGTTGAGATCTAGCTCTCGGACTTTGCAAAACTGGTGAAGACATAGATATAGCTGAGTCTTTTTCTTAAATGATCTGGCACTTTCCCCATTCTTACTGATATTTCATTTTATATGGCCTCCTGAGTCTTGACCTGCATATGCACAGTAGTCATAAAAATGGCAACATATTACTCTCTGTTTTTGTGGCTCCTTTAGCTTCAAGAGTACTAAGATATCAGCAATTTTTATAGCATTGCTTTGTTCCTGTGTTTACAGTTGTTCAACTGAGCTTTTAAGGATTCATGTCAGAATAAGGTAGGTATGTTTACCCCAATTGTTTATATGGCAAGCACCATAAAGCAATTCAAAAGCTGATTAATCTAACGTTTAGCATCAAGCCCCTCTCCTATTCAGTTTCACTTCCCCACTGTGTTTCAGTTAAACTTACGATGTTGAAATCCCCTTTGTGGGCAGGTACTTCTGGTTCCTCTTATTTTTCTGTCATGCTACTTGCTTTTGTATACAGACACTTTTTTTTTTTTTAAAAAAAAGCACACGCCCTCCTCCGTGTTACCTTATTCTGAGGTTCTTGCTTTCTTTTCGCTGTCTAGCATAGCTAATACAAGCATGTAAAAGTGGTTACACTTCCTACTGTGATATTTATTTTAGTTCTTTGTTCTTTCTTTTCTGTATGGATTTTGGTGAAACTGGCCTATATAAATGCCTATCCCTTCTTCTCCCCTGTCGAGGGTACCAGTACTACTCCCGATTAAACTGCTGCTATCAGCAGCCTGAAGTCCTCCTTCAGCTTCAATGACATAACGTTTTCCACATGTTCATCCTTAGTGGGGTTCTCAGAGTTTCCACTTTCTTTGAGCTTTCACTCCCAACACTAGCTTTTTATGGTACTTCTACACTGTGATGCTAATGAGTGTGAGGACTGGCTAGGGTGCGTGCCCTTTCTCATAAGGGAAAGTGAGGCCAGGGCTCTTGCCTGGTCAGAGGTGTCCCTCTCTTCACAGGATCTCTGAAGCCAAGGAAGTAAATAGTGAGAACACAACTGCTAAATTACTTAGCTATATCCCTTCTCCAAAAGGCAAAGCTTAGAGTTTGACATTCAAACTTGATCAGTTGTTTTTTTTTTCCTGCACTATTTGTGAAGCAAATAACAGGAACTAAAACAAGAGTGGCAGTTGGATCTCTTTGAACAAGTAGATTGGAGAAGATCATAACATTTTCATAATCTTATATTTTCTGTTGTCTCAGTTTATGTAATACCTTCCCACACTGATATTTCTTCTGGTCCTCTGACTCTTAGAATTAACTAGAAAATCTATTTAAATCTTAATACCAGGAAGAGCAATGTTTTTACTTTCTGGCTCCGGATAACTACTAGGAAAGCCCCACTGCCTACTATTTCTCTATTCTGTGATGAATAACTCTGTGAACTCCAAGCTGTATTTTCTTGGCTGTGTTTATTCTTTCTGTGCAAATCAAGATTCACAGAACTGAGAGGATGCATCTAGTCTGGCCTTGATAAACTTACAGCACGTGCTGACATATCAGTACATGGTAGTGACAAATATGTTCTGTAAGTTTCTTCAAAAAAAAAAAAACCAAACCCTGGAGTCATTAAGCTTCTAAAATGGCAACAACAAATTAAAAACCCGAGCAGGGGGGACAGACACAAAACACCAGAACTGCTTTAAATAGAACAGAATAGCAAATGGATTGCTTTAATTGTGAAAGTGTTGAGAAGTCATACCAAATGGGAGAGCTCCATCAATTGGGCAGGTGGCTTAGTTAAACTATGGAAACCTTCTCTAATTTGGACCTCTGTTGCTGTGCTGAGTAACTGAGCAGATTCTGTGCCTTGTGCACAACTCTTTCTGGGACTGTTTGGTCGCTGGAGCCTGACTAGGCTGTGGCTGTCTTCCCAGCTCTGCTCTGCTCAAAGGGATTCCCTGAGAAGCTACCTATGGAAGGTTCGGGCAGAAGGAAGGTGTCGAGGATTTTGGAGCAATCTCTAGGAAGCTTTCCAGCAGGTACCTTTTCTTTCCCTCAGCATGAGCAAGCAGTTTTCCAAAGGCATAAACACACCTGGGACTCCTCACCAGAAGTACCCTCTTAAAAATGTACTTTGGTGTCTGATGTGCTTGTGCATTTTCACTCCATAAATACCCCTCTGAGTTAACAGTGAAAATTGCTCTTCTGAAGCGGTGTTCGGGCAAGATGGACAGCTCTGGGACCTCTGTATTGTATCTCTCTGGGCCTTTCCTGTAGGGTCATAACACAAGTCCTGTAGCATAGTAGTGCTTATATGCAGTGCTACAGCATTCATAGGGCCCGTCTCTCATGGGTTTGTTTGTACTGGGGTGTGCTGGTTTTTCCAATAAACTGGAAAACTAGACCTTGATTGTGAGTATATGCAAAAGCTCTACTAAAGAGGTGTTGAGCTTAAGTGGTCCTTGGCGTTGGAGAGCCCCACAGCTTCTGAATTTATCCTGTCTGTGGCTAGCCAGCTACTCAAAAAAGCACTTGACCAAAACTGTGAAAAGCCTCCATATCCAGTTTAATATTGTCATTTTGCTCTTGCTGTGTGGCTTACAGCTTCTAGTGGTAGCTCAAAGAAGATGCTGAATTATTTTAGGAGATGAGAGGACTGCTCTTAATTTTGAGGAAGTGGCACGCTATTGCTTGGCTAATACGATAGTGGCTGTCTACATATACAGCAGTGAGTTTTAGTTTGAAGGCTTTGAAGAACAGTTGCTGCTCCTACACATTAACAAACTTTATCCTTTTACATTGGTAATTTTTCTAGCTACTCTTAAATTTTGTTCTGTAGGTTGCTAAGTAACACCCGCACATATTCCATCTTCCATGTGTTCTGAATGCCAGTCTTCCATGCAAAACACCTTTCCAAAATTAGTTTCTGTCAAGCTCCTGAAAGGTAGTGGTGCTGTGATTCAAGTCAATCATGTTGCCTGCTGTAGGTGTTAATTCTCCCATCTAAAGACATTTGCAGAATAACTAATATGGTATATCTCAGATTCCTTTTAGCTACAGGAAAACAGTATCTTCTGAGACACAAGCTAATTCTGGAAAGCGAAGTAAATTGTAGGGGGCACACTTATGTCAATTTATTCATTATGGTGCTAATATGTTTCTTTGAAGTTTAGTTTTGTTTAAAGAGCAGAGTTCCAAAGGACCTGGGCTGAATCACTAGGTAGGTAGTTTTCCTGTGCCCCAAGGCTGGCCAGCCAATACATGAATGGGTAGGTGCTGAGGATTTTAGGGAGGGGCAAGCATTGGAAAGATGTGATGGGAAGAGCTGATGAAGAGTATAGGAAACTCACTTAATTTTAGTTTGTGTTACCTCGTAGGAGGAAGGATCTATACCTTCCCTTCCTCCATCTCTAGAAATTCAATGTAGTGTTCCACATACATGCTCTAACAGACACTTTGGGTATTTTTCTTCCTCTGTTTGCCTGTGCTTATTCCCTGGTTGGTTGTGTAGTCCAGGTAGGTGAGCTGTGCTTGTTTTGAGAAGAGCGTTAGCATCTGAACAGGGCATCATGTATGCTGAGTCCAGGAGCTACCGTTAGTTTCTTTGAGTGTACCCTCTCTGTTTCATGAACTTCACTTGAGCAGAACGCACACGGAAGAGCCTGTCTTGTAGGCTTACATGGAGCACTGAAATAACTGGATAATTGCAGTCTTTGTAAACCATTCACATAAAGGACATGAAAATCACAGCAGCACAGCCAAGAATAACTCAACTTTGTAGCTGCAGCCTTTCCAATAAGCAAAAAATGAACGAACGTAAAAGTAAACAAACCTGCCACTGCCTTTGTCTACTTCTGTAAGCCCAGGCAACTGCTGCAAAGCAAGGTGGCGGTGTTTGTCATGGTTACCACAGGACTGACTCATGAGCTCTAGGGTTAGGAATGGCGACAACCCTTCCTAATGTCTCCCTCTATTTACTTTTAGATAGATAGGTTAGCTAGATAGATTAAGATGTGAGATTTACTCACAGATAGATTAGCTGGAGAGATTAAGATCTGAAAATAAATTGTACCTGTTGTTGAATGGCATGTCTGCGTGCTTTGCAGAAGGTTCTCGATCCTGTTGGCCACGTGGTTAGTCCTGGGTCTGCCAGCTTTCCAAAGGGTGTGACTTTGCTGCCTGTAGATGTTTAGCTGCTCTCAGATATCAGCACAGCTCATGCTGGTGTGCTGCGTCACATGTTTTGGGTGCTCTTTTGTGCAGAGTTTGCTCACTTGCTAAATGGAGCTATCGACTTTTAGGCTAAAGTGCATTAAGTTGTTAAACTAAACTAGCATAGCTACTTAATCACACTTGGTTAACAGCCCATGGCTTACCTGACGCAATAAGAGAGATATAAGTGAAGTCCTGGGATGGTCGCTGTATGGGGCAGTAACATGGAACTCACTGGAGCTTCCCAAACAATAAAGGATGTTAATCATGCAATATATATCCCATTGGTCTTGTTATCGGTGTCCTGAAACTTTTATGCCATTCTCAAGGTCTAGTGGTACCTCATTTTTTTTCTTCACCTGTGGTAGACAATGATGAAAATGGAATTTGAGGTACTAGTTAGAAGGTATTTCAGAAGCCAAATTTTCATAGAGGATTTTCACCTCAAGTGAACTTTCTGGTAATTTAGAAAGACATGGATTTACATGGTGCAATAAGCTGCCAAACTTCTGGGTTTCTTTGTGTTTAGTAGCGTTACGAAAAACAAAACCCTTCCAGTGGCCAAACTCCCTTCAGTTCTCCCCTAACAACAAGGACAGTGTGATTTAATGTGCTTTCTTGGATCCAAACTTCTGCTGTGTTGTGGGACCACAAAAGAAAGTTGCTGTCCAGAATACATGTTCTAAGCATGGGGGATCTTCGTCTGCTCTGTAATGTCCCTGTTTGCGGATGAGGAGTTGAGATGTAGTGAAATTAAGGGCCAGCCTTTCCCTTCTCCTCCCTCCCCAAGTGAAAATCAGGTTTGAATGGAATTCTGTGCATTGCTGTGTCTCTTGAGTGGCTTCTCAGCCCCAAGGAAAGGAAGGCACCTCTACAAAACCTGCAGAGAACTGAAAGTGAGGTTTTTGTCTATGTTTAAAAGAAATTGGAAGGCAGAGGAGAGGATCTGAGTTTCGGAAGGCTTTGGATGTTGATCAGAAGAGAGAGCTCTTGCCTTTGCTGCCATGGCCTGTGTAAATTAGAATATAACCTAAGGATGTGGGAGACTCAAAACTATTACCTGCAGATTGCTCTGGCCCCTAAGTTTTAGACTGCTTGTCAGCAGAGGAATGTATTTGTTAATTAAAGTAATGTTGGTCTGCTGCAAAGAAATGGAAGTTAATACATCCTAAGAGTAGAAACACAACTGTGATTTGGTCGTTAAAGCATACATGACTGAAAGAGAGGGTGGCTTGATGTAGAAAACCTGCTCCCAAAGACTCCTAGGCATGTTGCATTACAGAGCTATTGGATGCAGCAGCCCTGGGAGCAGGATTGTTGCAATGGTGTTTTGCTACTTCTCCTAACAGTACATTTTGTTTTCGCCTCCGTTGGAGGACAAGATGAGCTTGGTGCCAGTGTTTGTAATGAGAGAAGGCACAGGACTGGAATCTTTCTTGCCTTTTGCTTCCTCGTGGTCCCCTGAACTTTGCTATTCCCTACCCCAGAACAACCAAATTGGGAGTATGACACACACGCACACACACACACACAGATTTGGGGGGTACGAGAAATTGGATCTGATAATTCATCGGGTTTTTAGTCAGTTAAAAAAAACGAATGAACAAGAATATTAATTTTGTCAGTTTCTTATGCATCATATAGTCTCCAGAAAATGTAATATAAAGTTTTGAACTCAGCATATAATGCTGCAGAGTGTTCTCAGCTGCAGCTGATGCTTTGGCTGCCCATAACTGGGACCCCAGGAAAGCTAGTTGGAGTTTAATAGCGTCCATTGTACAAAGGCAAGCACCTCTATAGGTATTCATGATGTGTAGTACAATCAGAAACAGAATACAAACTCCTTCAGAAAGGGATTTAACCACAGATAGAGACTTCCTTGAATGCTGTGTTGACATTCATTGTTTATCTGCTCAGACTAGTCATATTTGGAAACACTGTTCTATTCTGACATATGACTTTTCCCAGGAGCAGCAAGGCTCACAACGAAGATTTCACAATAAAGAAAATTCTGTTCTTCTTTGTGGGAATGTTATAGTAAAGCCATGACAACTCATTTGGCACAAGCTTGTTTTGTTTTCAGCAAGGATTCCCCCTCCCTACACATTTTTTGATGTGTTTCCATGTGTTGGGGTTTTGTTTTGGTTTTTTGATGCCTTTTTTTTTTTTCTTTTTCCAGGGGGGGGGGGGGTGGATCATTTTACGTTTAGCCTCCCAGCCATCCGTGCAGAAACCATGCAATAGGTATGAAGAACCCAAGTCCAGGCTTGTGTGTTTCAGTGTCACCACCAGCAGTGGAGTTGCTCCTAATTTATGACCGCATGAACGAGTTCAGCATCAGGCCCTTCGGATCTGCTCTGCTGGGACTGCACTGAAGTTACACATCCTGCTCCAGGCAAAGCGGGGAGGGTCATGCTATGAAATATGGAGAAGGTGACACAAACACGTAGACAATAGCTTAAACGCAAGGTAGAAACTCCAAACCCACGTGACTGGAAAGACTGACGTGTCTGTGGTCACCAGTAAGGCCAGTAAAGATCAGACACCAGTATAGTTCCCTGGCTTAGTGCTGATGGCATGTTAGTGCAGGGTATATTTGGAAGTCAGTGGTACTTCTGGAGGTTGTAGTTCATGTGTCTAATCTTTTTCGACTTTTTTTTTAACCGCAGTACATACTTTTGAAATGGAAATTATTTTTTACCCTATTACACCAGATCTTTTTCCAATGTACCAAGCTAATTACAGTAAGTTACGCTAGGGGTGGTAGTCTAACAGCTGAAAAGTCATTAGGCTTTTTTGCAATCTTCCCTGGAGTTAAAGTGGATATTTTGAGCAGAATAACACATATGGTGAAATTTGGTCTTCACTGTAGTTCTTGGAAATTCTCTCCATGATGACAGTTTGCACCCACCTAAAATTCCTAAGTTATAAAGTGGGCAGCATTTTCTTGCTTCAATGTTTACCGCCCCATCCAAATACTCATACTGCATTTTGGAGCTGGAAGAAGCACAGAGTTCTACTTTCAAAGAAGAAAGGAGAAAGACAGGAGGTTTTCAAAGATGTGACTTTGTGAGGATAGCAAATAAAACTTGGTGGCATTGCCAACGCTTCTGAAGCATTTCTGGAAAAGCTGGTAGGCTAGCCTTAGTCTGAATGTGTTTGCCGCATGTTGCTGAAACTATAGTTCAGGTTTTGTTGCTGTTACTATTATAAACCCTAGGAAGTGGGTGTTTATAAGTGCAGTCAACATTCCCTCTGAGCAAGAAACTGGCCTTAAAAGGGAGTTGTCCCAACAGCAAGAAGGATTATTTAAAGAAAAAGAAAATGCTAAATTTTTGCTGTTCAGAGGAAAAAAAAAAAAAAAAGGGAAGCAAAACCAGGGATGGAATATTAAAGTGTTGCCAACATGCAAACTTTTTTTTTTCTTTTCTTTTGTGGCTTTTATCCAAAAGATACTCAGCACAGCCGGTGATCGTTTGTGATCGAAAATGAGTGAATTGCCTTTCTGAATATTTACTTAACTGGTTTTGTTTGATTAGGAAGAATTACAGTAGCACATCAGCAGAAATGTACTGTCAGTGATAGCATTATAGTATTTTACTGCTCACAGTCACTGAAGTCCAGGACATGTTCTTCATATTTCATTTGCACATCTGTGTTGTTCAGTAGCTCCCTAACCTTTTGGTGCTGCACCAGAGAGAGCTGGTAGTGAGTACGTGCAGGGGATACCCACCCAACCTGCCACCCTGGGAGAGAGGGACCCTGGCTCATGGCTGGGGTGGGAAGCAGGGAAGAGGTGGGCATGGACAGTCTTAGAACTGTCGAGACAGCTGCCTCCAAAGATAGCTAACCACCAAGCAAGGTTTACTGTGTCATGGTTTTAACATTGGCTTGGACTACAACACAATCCATAACGTCACAGGGATTTGTAGTCCACCTAAACCCTGCTTCAGACCTGGCTTTAATTAACATCATTTATAAATTACATGCTTTCCAGACACCTCCTGTTTCCATGACATCTATTTCTCTGCTTTCAGGTCTGATACTTTCTGCCCCTTATAATCTTTCTCTTGTGCCTTCCCCACACAGGGATATTCTTAAGGCACTTACTGTCATCAAACAGAAAGTGAAGCTGCTGCTGGGATTTCTCCTTCATGACTGGAATTTCTCTTTCGCTTCCCAGCTGCTGTTTATAGCAAGATGCTGGCACTTTCTGCCTGCTTCTCCTGGATTCCTTGACAAATTGGGTGCTATCAGAGAAATCAAGTGCAGTGCTCCGATTGTGCGGGTGTGGGTGTGTACATATTTATCCAACCAGCTACCACTGATGCATGTGTACTATGTGACAGGATGAAGCTGAAGAACATCTGCCCAGGATAGCTAGTGCTCAAGTCCTGTAAAGTACGTGCCTTAAAATCCCAGCATCTGTAGGCTTCTTAACATTAGATCTTCTCTCAAGTGAAACTTTTAAAGAAAAACATACTTTGGGCCCTTGGGATTTTAAAGCACGAACAAGCCTTTTTCTCCTTCTGAAACATGAAATAAAAAGCCCTTCAAACTATAACAACTTATTTAAAAGTGTATTGAGAAGCACAGGGAGGCAAAGGCATGAGACAAGATTTTTGCAAAGCTCCCTGCCATGTTGAAGGGCTGCAGTCAGACCATTTGTACTGCACAGCATGAAATGTATACAGAGCTCCTCGGGGCTGCGCTGGCAAATCAGTCCCTCATACCCTACCTCCTGCCATTTCAAATTGTGCTGGCGTCCAAATTGCTTAGGTTGTGTTTGACAGCAAAAGTTTTCCCCCAGCCACCACCCCCCTAAAGAGGAGAGCACTGGCGGTCTGTACTCACCAGGGAGGGCAGAGCATTCTGCAGGGCCAGCTCTAGCGCTACGCCAAAGCTCCGGCAGGCTCTCCTAGCTCAGCCTTATTGTGGCCTCGTGGTGCTGTGGCTGCAGTTCACGGGGCAGGACGGTTCTAGCAGACAGGATAAAACCAAGCTGAAATGCACCCAGAGTTATGCAGCTGACCTAGGTAAACTGCTGCAGTTAAAGCTAATTTGATGCACCGTTTCAGCGTGCCCTCTTCGTATCATGGTGCTACCTGGCTACAGAGTGATGCTGTCCTTGGAGCTTTTGGGTCAGCCTGAAGGAGTAAGAAACAGCCTTTGTGCCTGTGCATTCAGGTTTCTGTCTAGGTTGTTTTAAGTGTGATAAACTCTATGTTTTGGTTTGTGCTAGTCTGCCCATCACAACAGATCATTATGTTTGCTTTACCCCCAAAACTGTGAGAGTAAGTACTGGGAAGCCAAAGGATATTATTGAACAGAGAAAAAGTCATAGTCGAGAAATGTAGAGCTCTGAGAATATTTTCTCCACTGAATATTCAAAGTGAGGACATTAAGGTGGAGAGTTCGGGGGAGGACTGCAGATTTCCTGTAGTAACTCACAAGGGGTGAGGCTGGAACTGCTACATCGTTTTTGCTCTTTTATGATCAATTGTGATGTAAATGCTGATGGCTGCTTAACAGGCAAAACAAAGTAGGGAAATGATGAGTCATATGTACTCATAGCTTGTCTGAACAAGTAATGTGCAAGTCAAGTTTCACTTAAGTGCGGCAGAACTTTCCCCCAAGGATTGTGTTCACAAGGCAGGGCAGCGGGAGGCTGACGAGAGCTTTGGATCAGCTTCTGTGGACCCCTCAAGCAGACAATTTTCATGATACTGAGGCTGTCCCGGTTCAGCACCAATTGTCCTAGAGATACTGAAGTTCACGTGACAGTAGACTTCACTGGAGTATGTTGTGAAACATGGGTGGATTTTTTTCTATTGCTCTTCAAGGGCACGATCATATTTCTCCTGATGTGAGAGAATATATCCTCCCTATGGAGAGAAAGCACCTTCATCTCTCCGACAGTTGGGAAGAACCGGCTGGCTGCCCTTTCCATCTGAGAGGTTTAAAGAAGACTCAGTCTCCCTACCCTCACACTGAGATAGATACCTCAGGAGCTATTTCTCTATTGATTATTTTATGTGCTATTGCAACGGTTTTTGTTTATTTCCTTTAGTGAATGGATTTTCTTCAGCAGCAGAATACTTTCATTCTCCAGAAAAGGAAGGGTATCTGTACTGACAATTAAAGACACAGCACTTGTTAGGAAGTTGGTAGCACAACTCCCAGTGGCTTTAGCACACCAAAAAATGGAACCCAGAGCACATGCAAATCACTGCAGGTATCTGTGGTACAGTAGCATGAACCTAAACTGTAACATCTATGGCACATGTACCCATCTGTAGCTCAGCAATATTGCCATTTTCCCAGCAGCTGTTCTGAAGGCTGATGTGAAGCCCAGTCCAAGCTGCCTGTTGTCAGCTGCTGGGATGTTATTGAAATAGGTGTATGGGAAACAAGTCATGGTTGTTCAAACCAGCCGGAAATTGGGGGAACCCAATTTCAGAAACCAAGGTGCTGTGTGTGTATATGGCAACGGCACAATCCTTTGAAACTGTGCAGTGAAAAGGATATAGTTAGGAGCATACTGCAAAGGGAACAAGAACACAGTTTTGTAGTTTTGAAAACTGCTGTTTGAATAAGGAATCCAGTTCCCAATTCAGAACTAAAATAGCTTTCCTGTTAGTGCAGTGCTGTAGTCTGTCACAGTTGGCAACAAGAGTTTTCCCTTTTGGTTGACTCCAGGTTTAAGTAATAATAAGAATATGCCTGAAGTGTGGCTTCTCTTCACAAAAGGCCTTTTTTTGCACATGATTTATTAAAGGCCTGCCCCATCAGTTCAACATTGTACAGTTACGTGTTTTTGTAAATGCCACCTAATATGAGGTGCCATTTGAAACAGGAGTGCATTTTCTACCTAAGTTTTAGTAGATGTATCTTGGGCATCTGTTCTCACTCTCAGCGTCATTTTGTACTTAATTACCTGGCTAATAAAGATTAAAAGTCTGATTCAGATCTTTCTTATAACTGGCGACATAAATCAGTAGGAGCATTACTGATTTCAGGCTTTTATTTACTTCTATTATATTACTAATGAAAACTTTAATATTGCATGATGAAAGCAGATGCCAGGTAAAGCAGTGGGAAATGTCCTATTAACAGTTAACAGGGCTTCAGTGAGTCAGTCAAAGGCCGCCACTCCTGGAACAATTTAGAAAAAGTGGATTGAGGAACCTGGGGAGGTTGGGATGGACCCAGTGTCGCTGAGCAAGCATGTACAGTCAGCCAGCACTGGCCAGCAAAATGCTGGGGCACATGAGTGGCAGGGAGGAGCTCTAAACCACATCTGGAGATTTCTGCGAGCAGGCATTTTGTGGGGCAGAGCTGCAGTGTCGACTGTGGTGCAGGAGATGGGTTCTGAAAGCAGCAGGAATAATCACAAGTGCAGTTGATCCCAAGGTGAAACAGGAGCAGCGCAGAAAGGAATCTCAGGCATCAGAGTTCACGTGCCTGATATAGCAAAGTTCTGAGGAAATATTGCAGAGATCAATGTCTGAGCAATCCTGTGCATGATGTATGAGTTGCTTATGAAAGAAACCAATTCTTTAGCTCAATTCAGCCAGACATGCAAAACAATCCATCAGATTTTGAATGAGCTGTTGGATAGATTAAACACAAAGGTAATTAACTCTTTCTCTTTTGCTTGATGCTTATCATTTAAAATGATGAGGAAGCAGGAGAGAGGTCTGCTGAACAACTACTGTATTTCACTTGTGAAAAATGCATGGTTGTTCTGTTTATAGACTGCTTCGTGGCTGTAATCTTGAGCAACCAATAGGGAACTTTACCATCAGCAAAGCTAAATGGGAACAACCTAATCATTGTGTCTTAGCAGTTTGCTTATTGCTGTAAAAACACAAATTGCTTGTATTTATTTATAAAGGATCTAGAGTGCACTGCGGGCTCCTGTGACTAAAGGAGCTGTCCTCCAGTGTAATTTAAACTTCCTTGCTCGTTTGTAACCACAACCACAAGGTTAAACTGACCTTCTCTGTTCCTCTGAGTTTCATCCCTGAAAAATGCACTGAACTCCCACACCTGCCAAAACTACGAATGATCCCTTCATATCAACTTTAAGGCCAACACAGAACCCTGTCCCAGGTATGTGACTAAGTCTTAGTCATGTAAACAAAAGTATTTCATCTTGAATAAGCCAGTATGTGTCCTTCCTTCTCTCACCATATGACAGATTTCTCTTTTGAAAACTATATCCTAGTGGTATGAAAATTAACATATCAGCCTCAATCTTTCTCGATGACACTGCAAACACCCAAACCAAAAGAATGAAAAGCTTGAAGGAGATACATTGTTCACAGACCACTACAACAGAGAAGCCAAACATTGCATGAGATGTCAGAGCAGGCCTTCTGAAGGGAGCCAAGAGCTCCAAAGAGATGGCTCTGTCCTCTCTGCTCCTTGACTGTCTGGGATCTTCTAGAGTGCTGTCCTTAGGGAAATACCAGTTCAGGAGCATCTGGTCCAGTGCAGAATTTCTGGCTGTGACAGGCAGTAAAGAAAGGAGTATAGAGAAGCTCAGAAAACAAGATTTTAAATTTAGCATTTGGCAAACACTGCTCTGATTTCTTACTTTTGAAAAACTCTGCTGTGGGACTAGCATCAGAGGTGTGCTAATAAATCAGTCCAGTGGTATCCCATTCCCAAGTAACAGGAGTGAGTTGTAACTGGAAGTTAGGTACTAATGGACACTAAGCCCTGAATAGAAGTTAAATATATGCAAATACACATGCATAAATATCCTTAGAGAAGAAGCTACTGTACTGGCTCCACTGATACATCTCATCTAATGGCTGTCATACAGAAAGGGGAAATATACCCATGACAAACAGGCACATATTAGTTATTTTCAGGCCCTGTGATGTAATTTTTTTTTTCAGGCACTATTGCGCTAAGTTTCTCTTTCTTGAGTTTCTTTTTCCTCTAAAAGAAAAAGAAACTTAGCAAAATCTGCAAAGCATACTCAATCAATGCCTGGATTGTGTCCAACTTACTCAAGTACATGAGAATGCATGGGAGAAATGGGTTGATTATTAAAAAGTCAAGCCTTATAGAAAATAAAGAAAAATTTTCAGCAGCTATTTTACATGTTCTTACTTACTCTCAGTCCTTTAACTTCATTGTTTAAAAGCATATTAAACTAATTGTGAAATGTATTTATCATTTCCATTACACTACCAGTTTAGGGTCAGTAGGAAATTCACTGGTGGTGAAGAAATTTAAAACAAAATTGAGAGAAACCTTGAAATGCCAAATACCTATGTTAGTAAGCTCTGGCCTATGACTTAGAATTTAAACATCTGAATGCATGGTCTTGAATGAAATGGTCTTGAAATATCTCCAAGCACCTGTGTGTCCTTAAAAGATACTGCATATACATCACTCTGTGTAAGAGAGCACAAAAAGTGTTCGCAGCACCAACCTTACCCTATTGCTCTCTTAACATGAGAAATAAGATTGTTTTTCATTCCTTGTCTTTCTGGTGCCAATTTCATAATTAAGGCAATTAAGGCTACACCAGGTGGGACAGCAGGGGCCATTTAGAAAACAAAGTCTACCTACAGGTGATGCAATAGGCCCATTTATCAGCTTCAGCCTTGCTATCAAAGGGAACAGGTAAGACAGAAGGCAAATCATAGTCCTGCATCTTCACTTCTCAGCTGTGAGCTCAAAGCTGAGTTTTTGTCTACATTTAGAGAATCCAGCTCTTCTTGGCAATTACTCATTCTTGCTCCATCTGGCACCTTGCCTGCTAAGGTGTTACTGCAGTGTGCACTAGCATGGCCATTTTAGTTTGAACTAGCTACTCCAAGTTGCAAGAACATCAAGATGAGGCCATGCAGGCTTCAGCACAGGCTACCACCAGAGTATCATGATGAGAACTTGCATTTTTATTGTGAACAGTGTATTAAAAGCCTGTGCTAGTTCATCCTCATTACTGCTGTTACCAGCGCTAGCTAGTATAGGTGCACTATCCCTTCATTTGACTATGTAGATAGATTCTTTCCACATCTCCCTTCCTCCCACTGGTCCTTCCATAACACAGTAGGATTTTGTCACACTCTAGCATATTTTTCTCCCTATCCTCACGTTTCTCTTTGAAAACCCGCATTGCAGGGAGTGGTGGTGCTGAAGCTTAGTGTGACACCATCTGTTTAGCAATCCCAGCCTTGTTTCCAATAGCCCACCTGAAACTTGTGGTTATTCCCAGCCTTTCCTTCTGCTGGAGCGCTGTCTGAGCAAGCCATCTTGCTTCTTGCTGGTGTCAGTGACCACAGCCTCCATGAGCACATCAGTAGGGAGAAAGTCTTGTTTCACAGCCAACACTTGAGAGTTTCTGTCAACTTCTACAGAGCCAAGATTTCACCCAAGATATCCCTGCTTCCCCTACAAAATATTGCATAAGCACACATGGAATCCTAAGGTGGGCAATAGGTCTGGTTAGTGCAGGACCCTTCTATGGCCACACCAGCTTTCTGCAAGCCCAAGGCAGACTGTGTGCCCTGCGGTGGTGTAGCCAAGTCTTGTGTAGCATGGTCTAGGGCAGCAAGAGCAGAGCAAATTTTTGCAGATCAACAGCTGGATATGGCCCTCCCTTTAATGGGACGGGGGATGGCAGGAGAGGTTCTATGCAGCTGCTACGACAACACATGCCCCAGGAAGCATGCAATACGTAGAGTCATGCTAACTGAGAGCTAGAGCTCCTCAGTTATCCAGCCCACACAGCGTAAAATAAACCCTAGGGACATATAGCATGGCCTTTGCTAGGAAAGGAAAGGAAAAGATCCAGAACAACAAAACCCCCCATATGCTAAATATCTTCTACACATTCCCCCCCAGCCTGGGAAAGTGCAGTGCCAAACTGACCCACTAACCACAGCCGAAAAAATCTCCAAGCGCTGGGCACCAATTCATTCTGAAAAGTGCCTGCTCCTTGTTTAGGACTAAAAAGCCTTCTTTGCCACTAATGCTCTGTTGTTGGATCCATTTTCTGCCATCATACAACATGAAAAGCAAGCAGGAAAAAATAAATCTCAAGGAAAAGTTAATAGCATGATATGCTAATTTGCAAGCGTTCCTCAGAGTGTTAGTCCCACATTATAACTACTGACCTGTTTGGGTATATTTTCAAACGCTCTTTCCTTTTTGGTGCTGGCTTGTTCTGCAGCTTCGGATTAAGAAGTTGCCTTAAAGACTTCATTTTAAAGCATGCGTTGCACTCACCCATCTGGCAACTTTATGTTGTATAATACAAGGGAGCGCACAGTATGTGGCATAAATTACAGACAAGAAGAATGCAACAGCACAGCATGTAGGGTAAATTAAAGCAAGCATTCTTCGTGGCCCATAGCAGAGAGGGACAGAACAATTTTGCATCATAAATACGGGAAAAACATGTGTGTTAAAATGAGAATCTTAGAAAAATTAAATAAAAAAGATATGCCCTTGGAGGCAGGCAGCTTGTTTCTAGTGGCAGCAGCAACCATGCAAGACCACATAAAGGAATAAATAAAGGGATAATGCTAGATAACAAGAGGTAACAGATTGCAGTAGGAGGACAAAGAAAGAAACCAAATGCTGAGATGGAGCAAGCCCCAGTGGACTTTTAAAAACAAGAGTGCAAATTGAAAATGAAAGGAGCAGAAAGCACACACAGATCTGAGGATGGAAACCATTCTGGTTGTTTTTGTGGTATTAACGTATGTAATGCACACCATTTGTTAGTAATATGGCACTTAGCATCAAAGGGTTTGTAAATGGTATCTGCTGACCGTGGCCTGGTGAACTCAGCATAGCCCCAGGACCCTTGAGTTTCTGCGCTGAAGATCCAGAAACACTGATGATCCTATGCCACTCTCCAGCTTCTGTACCATCATGTGAGCATGTATGTACATGTGAGTGTGCATACACAGGGGAGAAGGACTTGGACAAATTGGGTTCCTGAGCAAACTCTACTTGCTAGCACGTGTCAGCATTTACTCTGTGCCTCACCTCTTCATTACTGGGTATCCTACTTCTCCTGCCTGCAGAATCTTTCCTAGAGTGCTTTGCTGTCACCAGGTGGTTAGGGACAGGTGAGGTTTGCAGCACCCCAAAGCAGGGGGCATGGTGCAGAGAGCAATGTGGTGGCCTGGAGCTGTGACACTGCACACTGCTTTCTCCTACTCAGCACTGACCTTGTAGAGATGGGACGGGCGCAGCCTTCCCATATGTGACCTTCCACAGCAGCTTATGCCAGCCTAGGGCAAGGCTGCTGCTCTTCCACTGTCCCACCATGTCCCTTTCCTTGTGCCAGCATTGGTGCCCGTATTGCTGCACTGTGAGTAACTTCAGGGACCTAATTCTGCCAAACTAACCTTAACCAAGAAAAGGTGATTAGTTTCAGATTGATGTTACTCTTCTGCTTGCTGGGATGCAGTTACTCAAGACGTAAACCAGTTTAAGCCACCGAATGGGCAATCGGTGGCCTGGATTGGAGGTGTGGGACTGTGGCAACTTCATTCAAGATGAGGTTAAGCTACTATGGAATGGTACTCTAGCTCTGTTTTCCTTTCCCACCCTGAGTTGTTTTTGTCAATTTTGAGTATGTTTTTCTCAAGGCAGGGAGTGTTTCCCATTATGTGTTTGTGCATCGCCTAGCAAGTTGGAACCCTGATCTGAGGTGGAAACTTGAGGCCCCACCATAGTACGAATAATAAATGTAACACAGTGAAGAACAGATGCATTCACATATGGTGTATTATAATTCAGACAAATAAAAATTCTTATGTTGTATGTTAAAATCATTCTATATGTGCCACAGTTAGCATAAAAACTGAAAACAAAAACAAAACCATGAAGAATCAAGGCATCTAAGAGTATATACCCTACTTCTGCATCCACAAACACAGACTCCTCTGTGTCCAGTCCTCACGGCCATGGAAATCATCATGCAACAGCGTCCTATAACTTTAGTGTTGCCCTGGTTGTGCTGTCATTTTTTCATAATATTAATTTCAGAATTCTTTTCCAGCCTAAGCAGGCATCTCCCTCGGATAGCCAGCCCCTCGACTGCACATATGCACGTATGGGGCTGTGCATAACATGTCTACAACTTCTTCCTTTTGCATAACTCTTGAAGAGCTTGCCACTTTTGTTTTTTCAAGAATGTGTATCCTAATGGCAGTGTCATCCCAGGGCAATCTTGGTTTCATTCCCACTGGACTGGGAGTAGGGATCATTGTGATAGAGGTTATTTTTTCCTACACTGTGCTGGCATTGGTAATAATAGCAGCAACAACCGTTTGTAAAGAGGAAAGTTACTTGCAACAATCTCTGGTATATAGTATTACTTAACTCTTTTGGAAGAGGAACCTCCAGATAAAAGAAAGAATTAATTTGTAGACAGTTATAGTTTCATGGTAATTCTAAACTGAATTATATAAGGTACGTCAGGATCTCATAGGCTGACAAAGGTGGAAAAAAGTTCTTAAAGCGTGTCTTTAATAATTTTTTTTTAACAATCACAGTAATTCAGACTTCACTATGTCAATTTTCAGAAAATTCATTCTGTACATAAAAAGAAAATGCTGTAAATTTTGGAAGGTCATTTTATATGTTTCAAAAATGATTAGACGGTTTAATTCCTGTTTTAATCACCAAATTCACATCAGACTATGAAGTTTGCTTCCATGATAATTAACATTCATAAATATAGACTTAACAAGGCTGCCTTTCAAAAGGATGATGCATTTAAGGAATACAGATCTATATATACAAACTGGATACACCAAACCAAGCATTTCTGACTTCTTGATACTAAGGTTTACCTATTTGCATCCTTGTACTAATCAATGAAGCACTAATAAAAAAGCAGTTTGGACAATTGCCAAAAGTACATCACAAGGAAGCATAAATCAAGGCACTAGTCCCCTATTCCAAGCATTCATTAGTAACTAGCATTAAATTGAAGTGAACCTTTTTACAAGCAAGAAAAATAGGCAATCCTGGAAATTGTTTTACTAGCAGCTCTTTATCCTACTTTTCCTTTCCTTGGCAACTAGAGGAAAGCCAGTCTAAGCAACACATTTGGCACTGAAAGATCTTATATAGTTTCCACTTTATTAATGGATTTGAAAAATGTGAAGAAAATAATATACATAGATAAGATACATAGTGACAAGCAAAAGCCAAGCAAAACCAGCTGTTGCTCAGAAGCAGTTACGTTTATTTAATGAGTATTTGTGATTGGCTTCTTTAGACACAAAAATTAACATTTCTACATCAGTCTCAGCTATCTGCTTGAGCAATCCATTCCAGCACTTAGATGTCAAATACAGATTGTACAGAGGATCACAAGTAGTGCTTGGACTAAGCATTGGTGCTAGCAACTTGGCAATAAGGTAGAGCTGAAAAACATCGAAGTAATTCTTCATGCAAACCAAAGTGGTTCTTGCCAACACAGTGAGACTCTGTGGGATTAAATAGTTGAAGAATAGAATAGACTTTCTTTAGCCAGTGCATGAACTCAAAAGTTTATTTAGGTTGGTGGATCTGATGTCCACAATTTTTTCCTTTTAAGACGGTCAGAATTAACCAAGACAAACTCTTCAGTACCAAGCTCCTGGTGCCTGAGGAAATCTGTCGGAAGGATTCTTTCCCAAAACATCTCAAAACGTAACTTCTGAGCGCGTATTTGATGTATTATTAGGATTGCTGAACATCCTATACAATATAAGCATATCCTGCATCCTATGTGAAAAACCATGGAGCCTGCAAGTTTCTGGTACTTTTGCAACAACTGCTCACTTTTCCAGTAAAGTAGTTAGCTTGTACTATTGCAAGTGCTACCATGCTACTCCAGATTTATTTTTCCCAGATTCTAACCTGTAAAACCTGGCAACTTTACCTCAGCGAAGGACTGCAGGTTCACCAAATCCTGCAGTGCAGCTGAGCTTTAGCTCTGCTTAATGTGGGGAATATCAGGGTCAGCACCTTGGGTCACTGTGGTCTCCACCAGCACCATGTCAGTAGAAGTGACCATGAACAGCTTACTGAAGGCCAGCAGAAATCAACCTCCTTGCTTCAGAGGCATTTCATTATGAAGAGCAGGCTTGACCGGGGCTCCGCAATGTCACCTTCTCCTTCTGTCTCCCCACATTGAATAGTAGGATGGATTAGCATGAGACCAGGGTGGAAGACAAGTAGATCAAACCCTGCTCTGCAAATCCCTGGCCCAGGTACTTTTCCCACATCATAGAACAAAATCACAGAGTTGTTGGAGTTGGAAGGGACCTCTAGAGATCACCTAGTCCAACTCCCCTGCCAAAGCAGGATTGCCTATAGCACATCACTCAGGACTGCATCCAGGTGGGTCTTGAAAATCTCCAAAGAAGGGGACTCCACACCCTCCCTGGGCAGCCTGTTCCAGGGCTCTGTCACCCTCACTGTAAAGAAGTTCTTCCTCATATTTGAGTGGAGCTTCCTGTGTTCCAGCTTGTGCCCGTTGCCCCTCGTCCTTTCACTGGGAACCACCGAAAAGAATCCAGCTCCACCCTCCCTCAAACCACCCTTTAGATACTTATAAGCATTAATAAGGTCTCCCCTCAGCCTTCTCTTCTCCAGGCTAAAGACTCCCAGCTCTCTCAGCCTTTCCTCATAAGGGAGATGCTCTAATCCCTTAATCATCTTTGTTGCCCTATGCTGGACTCTTTCCAGTAGTTCCCTGTCTCTCTTGAAATGGGGACCCCAGAATTGGACACAGTATTCCAGTTGTGGCCTCACCAGTGCAGAGTAGAACAGGGTAAGACAATTGATGTAGGGCCAAGGGGAACACCAAAACAGATGTACTTCTGACACACGGTTCCTGACTTAGGTCTCTGCTTTCCTCTCCAGTTACACATACGCAATAGCAGGGTGGCTTCTGGTGGTACTCTCTTATGCTGCTTAGTTCTTCTAAAACCATACATCAGTTCTTATTGTACCTCTCTGCACAACTCCAATCTCTTTTCTTCATGTCTCTCTGGACTGCTGTTTGGACATCCTTACTCTTGCAGTGAAGACTACCACCACCCACTTGTCACTTGTTCTCTGTTTTCCTCACAACCGTCTTTCTACAGTGAGAAGAACATGGTGTCTCATGTGACTCCAGCTCCCAACCAGCTGGCTTTATCTTTTTTTTAATTCATTCTCTCTAGCTATCTTATCTCCCTACCTTTTATCCTAGAGCCCTTGTTTGGATTAAGCATTAATCACCATGAAAAAAAAAAGCAACAGTAAAAATTTCTCCATCCCCCTTCTTCCATTTGTACACAGTCGGCAGAGTTGCTCAGTGCTTGGGATCTGGTTCACTTGGTGAACTCCTAGTGAGTCACCAGGAGTACATGCCTCAATCCTCTGAAGGCATCTTAGCCACGTGCTGACCTGCTCCAGCCCTGTGTAGCTGGTGGGGTCTCATGGGAATGCAGTGGATGAGTCCATAGTCAAAGAGTCAGCAACACAGTGAGAGCTAGAAGGAACTAGCTTTGGCCAGAGCTTCTTCCCTGATCCTCCTTGGGTGGCAGCAGCTGCTTGGGCACTCAGCAGCTCCTTGGGCATGGGTTTGCACTTCATTTTACATCTCTGTGTGTGCAAGGACAGAGTCAGTCTGTGTGTGAGCAGAAGAGCAAAGAGCCTGAATGCATATATGTGTAGAGGGCAGGAGGAGAAGGGGGTGTATATAGGGAGGAGTGGTTTCTCGGTGAAAAAATCGCTCATGACCATGGTTACGTGTTTGTACACGTGGATCCGTAGGAGATGAGAGAAACCAGTTTGTTCACTAGCAGTGATAGAAAAGTTTTGTGATTTTGATTTCAACAGTTTTTCTGAAGATAGCTCGCTGCTTCTTGAGCAGTTCACAGAATAGCTGAACTTTTTTTTCCAGGGTAGCACTTTGAAAAAAGTCTTTCTGTGAATTTTTATGGTATTTTTCTACTCACTGTGGTATTCACAGATGTTAAGGGAGGTGGGAGTGAACAGGCCCTCTAAATCCATAATCACTGTATGTAGTTACATTAATGAATGTCACCATTGATAAGTACTGTATGTTACATAACCAACCAAGCATTACCTAAACGCAGAGCATTTTTATATGACCCATCAGAGCTATAAGGAGACATTTTGGTGCCGGGAATATGTCCTTCACTCTCCACTCCAGCCAGCACTTTCCAAACTCCAAAGCTCCTTCTGGCCACCACTGCTGCCTGCAGGTCCTCATCCTGGATTGCAGCCACAGAGACAAGAGCTGGGACTGGCTTTCTCTGTTTTCCCCAGATCAAAGTGACCCTTTCACCCTGCTGTGCCCCTCCTGTCCATGCAAGCCTTACACCCACCTGTAAACTGAGTCTTCTGTCTTCTGGGAATGAGTTCTTGGTCTTGTGTTGAAGCCAATCCAACTTGAACAAGTTCTTATTGCATGCACTTATCATGTGACGGAAGACATCTGAAGTATCTTCCAAAGATGAACAATCAGCCTCTTCCACTGCAGTCAAGGGGAGATTTGCCAACAGCTGTATAAAAATTGGGCTCAAACCCTCATCTGAAAGACAGATGAATAAAAAATGCAACAGACATTGCTGCTGAAAATAGATAATTTCTAATTCCCACAGCTCTCTCTTTGTGGTTTAAAATAAGCTTTTCTGCATTAAGACTACAGTTTTCAAACCAACAAAATTAAAAAACCAAATGTTCATTCTGAGTGTTGTTTCAATTATGTTTCCATGACTGTACGTACTTTTGATGTGTGAATTTTCCCATTAGATTCAGATTACTTTGATTTGGACACCATCGATGAGGCATACCCTGTACAGTGGCAGTGGGATTAGACCTCTCATTTTTACATCCGAGGGACCAGAGGAAATGAGTCAGCACATTGGCAAGGTCCTGTCTGATTGCAAAACTGCTGAGCACTATCAGTCCTTGGGATTCAATACCTAACCCCATGCCTTGCAGCTCCAGATCAGTCTGCTGACTGTTCATGGTTTCAGGGTCATGAATAAGCAGGTGACTTTAACAGTGTATGGTACTCCAGCACAGGGCTTTTTGCATGGCCCGTATATGCATTTTTGGCACTGACTGTTAGTCATTATTAAGAATATTTATTACTCCTGTGATCAAATCAGCTACTGCCCGGAAGCATCAATTTTTTGTAATGGTTTGATGTTACTGGCAGTTTTGGAGTTAAAACAGACACCACGATTGTCCTGGCCACAGAAAGGTTTGTGGAGGAAATCAGAAAAAAATAACTCAGAGGAGTAAGATTTGGGGTAGCCTTTCAAGAAAAAGAAAATTATCTTCCTTCTTTTCAAGGTAGAACTTGACCCATTTATGAAAAGGACTCTATGTTTTACACTGTCTGTGGCTGGACTCAGTGACTCAGGATTTTTCTTCCACTTCTGCGTTCTCTGACTTCCACCTCAGGTGTGCCTTAAGCTTATTGTGTGCAGCAGCGAACTCAAAAAACAGCTAAGATGGACCGAGCATTTATTCTGCTTCTTTTCTTCATGCTCATGTCTAATGTTGTTCATCTGCTATGGGCAGCAAGGGTGAACTATGTTGAAAAAATAAAATGTCAATGCATATATAACGCTGTTTCTCAGGGACAATGTAAAAAGTAGGAATACAAGCTTAAGTCTCAAAAGCAATGAGTGTTCCAAAATTAGTCTTGAAAAAGTGCATTTCATCTGGATAAAATGCATGAAAAGTTACAGATTTTAGTATTACTTACTCCACTCCCCTGTCAAGTAAAGACACATATCACTTTACTGACTATGGAATTTGGCTAGGTAAGGAAGGTAAGTTTGCTCTAAGGAAATCACAGTAATTGCTCCTATATTTCCATTCAGCCACTCTCCAGTTTTTGATGTCCAACCTCTCCCATTATGTTAAGGCTAAATGAGGTTAAAAATCTATTCCTATGGAAATTTGTTACCAATTTGGGTTGGAAGAAGATTCAACCCAGGAATGCCCGCAGCCTGGCAACTAATAATGACTAGGCAGCCTGTGCATCTGGGGCTTTCACCTACCCTGTCTCTGAGGGAGTTAAAAATTTGTATACAAAGAAACAAAAAAAGCTGCTTAAAATTTGATTTCCACTGCAAGTCATCATTTACCATATGGTAAGGTATTTATCCCAACTACATGTTGTTCAGTAAATCATAGGGGTTTGCAGGGGGTGGGGGGGAAGGAAGGGGGTTGTTGTTTTGATTCTAAAGTTCTGTGCGGCAGTCTCTGCAAATTGCTGTCATTGCAATGGCTGCAAACGAGTCTGCTGTGTAAGTCTGATTGGAACAAGCCATCAGAAGCACTGCCCTTTTCCCTCCTCCTCCTCCCCACACCCCTGCTGTGCAGATGGCAAACGCCATCATCCTTCAGAGCTGGGCTGGACGCTGGGACCTGTCATGCACAGCAGCGCCTTACCTGATTTCCAAGCAGGCAAGACCTGTCAAACCAGGCACGGGAAAGAGAGACAGGCAGCTAATACTAGCATTTTCAACTTTGTTACTACTTTCAGTGGTGAAAAGCAAGTTCCCCTTGCAATTGTTAGGCAACTCAAGTTGCCAGAAAGGCAAATATCCAACATACACCCACTGGCCACCTCTACGGGGCTTGATGTTGTTGTTTGTCATTTATTTCTGTGGCTGGTGCTAATTTTCAGTTTGTCATCGTTTGACTCATAGAAATTATTCCTCTTCAAAAAGGATGCGTCTCCCTGCCGACCACGGAAAAAATGTGGCATGCAATTCAATCCTTTCCTGATAGTACCGGAGACGAGGAGAGGGCAAGTTAGAACACCATGATGAGGAAGTTCTGTCATTTCCAGAAGGAAGCATGATTCACTTTGCAGAACATTTTTGGGAGCCTGAATCAGAGCTGTCGAGGAAGTCAGTTCTTGGACAGTTTAATGTTTAGTTTAACTATGACTTTACCGGTGAAATGCGTGCCTCTCCCCGCAGCCAGTGGGTATGGCAAGATCAGCTTACATGCCAGCAAGGAGCAGGCAAGAAGATCGCCAAGGAAGTGGCTTGCAAACGTTTCGGCTGAAATGAGAAATGCCCCAGAAAATCTGTCCTTGAATGTCACGGCAAAGCAGAGCCCTCCTAAAGCAGATTTAAGGGAGAAATATTTTCTCACACTTTTCCCGAGCACAGTGCAGGCGGTGGGAGGGACCTGCAGGGTGGCCATAAGGAGCCTGCAAAGGGAGGGCCACGCAGTGAGTTGCAGCCGGGCTCCTGCCCAAAAGGTCTGGAATTAGCGCGCTAGCGGAGAGATGGCTTCATTAGTCATGGCACAGACCTGCTAAGTAAAGCCATCCACAGAAAGAATGAGTTGTGTGTTAGCTGCCAACAGGCTGCAGGATAAATTCAAGTGGTTGTTTTTAATCGCCTATTGTACCCTAAAAGGACCGCGATTTGATTAATGAAGTGTCCCACCCCTCCCTCTGCCCCCCGCATCCCCCTCCTCATACACACATGCCATATTGCAGGAAACAAGATTAGACTGGAGTGTCTTCCCCAGCGTTTTTGCCTCCCCACCTTCCTTTCTACCCCACAGGAAAGTCAAAGACTTATTGGCAAAGTGGGAAGGGTCCTCAGCTCAGGAACTTGGCATATTCTTGGTCTCCCACAGGTCCAAAGTGCTGTTCGTTTTGGAGCGGGCGGCCAACAACGCCATTTCTCCCCAAGCACAGTTTAATAAATTTGGGGGGAGAGGGAGGAGAGAGAAGAAAATCTGTGTTATTATACATGATGATTAGCAGGCTGTTGATTTGTTTGTGTCTCCAGGGGCACGTGTATATCAGTGGGGTCGAGCAGGGGGAACCGGCTGTTAAGATATTTACTGTACAGAAGTATACACAAGCACCCACAGCATAATGCCGGAGGGCGATATTTATGGTCTGTACATTTAAACGAGTAGAAATCATCCTTCATACTCACTCTTTGCACTCTGTTGCATGGGGATTTTCATTTCTGGCCTCGTGGATAAGGAAAGACCGAGTATCAGGGAGAGGCAGAGTTCCTATAGGATGTGAGAGGAGAATGGGATCCACGGAGCATGCCTACGCATCCCTCGAAGACGTCACTCTATCTGGGAGCCAAAAGGTAAGGGAGTGGGTTTGCTGACTATGACACACGGTGGGAGGAGATCTGAGACACAAAGGAGTCATGGGTGTGAACCAGGAAACAAGCCTGTGCCCACCCAGCTTTTTTGTTTGCTTGAGGAGGATGTAAAATATGCTTACACCAGTTGTGCTCCAGCTCCAGCGCTAATTGTTAACAATAAAAGGTCACCAGAAAACAATTGCTGGGAACCAGAATTACACAAGGGGCCTGGGTAATGTGATCACTCCTTCGCGGGAGAATGCCATCCTGCCGGGGAGCGGGGTACGTACGGGGCAACCCTCCGGAGCGACTGGCCAGGTCAGGCGAGGAAGGGAGGTGCTCACTTGTGTCAGTCAAACCTCCCCCTGCCAGCCCCCCGCTCCCAGATGGACACACACGCACCAGGCAGCCTCTTTCAAGCTTATTTAGCCTTCATTTTAGGGAGTTTGAATATAAGGTGAAGTGCTCTTCTTTTCCCTGTTATCCTAGGAGGAAAATACTGGCTTTGACTTCCCTTCCTCTGGGAGAGTTGGGGCTTTGGTGGGGAGCGCTGGTAGCTTTGCTGGGCAGGCACAAGGACTGCCATCTGGGGGAGGGTTGGGGTGAGCTGGAAGGCTGCTAGCACAGCCTGAGGGAAAAAGAGGGTGGTCCCTCTCAAAGTATCTCACTCCCTCCAAAAATACGTCCGTACTTCATGGGTGTGAATGCAGCTCAGGAAGAAATTTCTGAGCTAGCATTAAATTCGCATGCAGGAGCATCCTGTACCACCTGCAAGGTCTGAAAAATCCTGCCAGAATGTTGGGTAAGTACACTGGTAACCCATTCCATGCCAGCTCTGTTCTCTTACGGCTCTCTGGTCTACTTGCATACATCTACTTGTGTGGTCAGCACACCATGGGCTGCTCTCTGGCCGTCTTGCTACATTCACCTTCAGGACTGAGCAAAATTAAAAGCTGTTTGAAGCAATAAGAGATGCTTTTAGGCAATGTCCATGCTGAGGAACAGCCTTACTGTAGTCAGTAGCAGATACAGCTACAAAAATGCTAGCCCTGTGTGGAGGTGGAGGCACTCTGGAGCACCCTGTGACTGAGCAGCCTGAGACCCTGCCTTGTCCTGCCTCCAGTCCAGGCACACACAATGCAACTATTCCTAGATGGTCCAAAGACAGTTATTTACCTATTCATATACCTTGGTCTCACCTGAAGTCCTGGACCCTGCTGCATCCACCCAGAACAGCACAGAACATCCAGAATGTATTGTGCTGCCCCTATAAGCACTCCCCTCGGCCACCAGAAACCCCTTTTCGGCCCTTCATATCCAAATCCTGCAACCGGACTTTATAGCCAGGGAGAGAGAACACAAATTGTGGGACAGACATGTGAAAAACAGTCATTAAGGGACAGTGCACACTTGTTTTCCCTTCCTCTAATGACTGCACCTGCCTGATCCCCCCTGTGCAATTTTGAAGGTCTTCTCTTTAGTGATGGGGCTCAAGTCTGTTAAAAAAAGCCTCTGCCAAAAAAGAGTTTCCCAAAAACTCCATCAAGTCCAGAGACAGTGGTAGGGATGTAATGCTTTGCAAAGAAAGGAGCAGAAGACTGTAACTTCTCCATAGATGTTCAGTACAGATAAGGTGCTCAAGAAAGCCACAGGATTAGCACGCAGTATATCAAAATGGGGGGTATTAAGCTCTCAAGCAGCTGAAGGACACTGTGAGAAAGGTTAGATGATTTATGTGAGGAGAATTTGCTGAATTCTCAATCCTTCCCACAGGAAGGATTTTTGTCTCTACAGACAAGGAGAGCTCAGAGAGTGTCAAGGTACATCATCTTGTCCTGTGTGGCTGCGAGGAGCAAAAAGGGGAAGCTAAATTATCTGGTTGAGATGAAAGCAAGATTAGTTTAGGACAAGGTGCTCACTGAAACACTGTAATTGTAAAAAGTGGAGGCAAGAGACCTAGGGTTCCCTTTGAAGGGGAGCCATGTACGTGCTAGAGACTGCAGAAGCATGTCTGGGGCCATGCAGATGCTACAGGCAGGTCATACAGTTTGGGGACTGTGCTGAGCCCTGCATGTGTGCTAGAAAATTGGTTCAAGAGCCAGAAGACTCCAGGCGATGCTTATCTTTTGACTCTTCATGAATCTGGCCCCATTGGGTTCAGTTTGGTCACAGCACATAAGAAAGATGCAGGTAATCTTGGGAGGGTCCAGAGCATTGTAGCAACTACCACAGCTATGACAAGCATTACCTGTGGGGGAAAGAGTGGAAAAACTGTATTTGCTTACTGTAAAGAAAAGGAGATGGAGGGGATACTGAGAATGTGTTTAAATATTTAAAGAGTTACTGCAAATAGCAGGTGAATTCGTCTGTGTTAGCTTGTTGTGAGCTGGAGAAGTAGGGAGATGCTTATACTGGAATAGGGAATATTCTTATTAGACACCAAAGGAAAAAAAATACCAGCCTTTGTAATAGTAAGATTATAAAGCTCTGTAATGGGTTGCCTGGAGAAATTCTAGATTCTATGGCACTGGATGCCTTTAAGAGCAAGGAAACAGCAAGTAGGTAGGACAAGGATGTAGCTAATGCTACCGCGGTTAACCTCCTCAGTTCTCTCCAGGTAGTGCACAAGTACTACAGTGAAGAAGAGGAAAAAACTATTTTCCAAATTGTTCCCCATTCATTCCCATTTCTGCATGTATCACTTTTCATTCTAGCTGCATTAAAATACACAAAATCATTCATCTGCTAACATATGACAGTATAGTAAAACTCATGAGTTAGAAAAGAATACACCTGTGAAAAACAGGATGTGAAAAATTTGTACTTTTGTTATGATAACCAAATCCTCCTTTTTCATAGAGCCGGTCTGATTTTGTTCACTTACTCTTAGCAAGCAGAATTAATGGTTACTGTTTTCTATAAAATAGAGCTTCTATTACTGAAAAAAAATCATTTTACAATAGTCACTGTTCAGCCTATAAAGTTTAAAAGCTGTATGAGGAGTTTTACATTTCAAAACATTTACTTTTTGATGAACTATAAAGATGGGTCTTAATGCCCAGATTTCTGAATCAATAAAAATGCTCAAATGCCTTTGTCAGCAGGGTAGTGAAACTGAAGCCAAAATGCCACTAAACAAAAGATAAAATCTTGGATTAAATGCCCTAGCCTTTGCTGGTATTTGTGAGAAGTGCTGCCACTGAGCATAGAGATAGGAACAAAAAGTGAGTCCTGCCACCATGTCTTACCAAAGTGAGTAGGTCTTCACTGCATGAAACGAGCCCTAGATAGGCCGGCTAAAATAGTGCAGTGTTTGCTGCGTGCACTAGGGCTTTTAGTGCACACTTTTGATTAGAAGATCTGTATGACAGTAAGTGTAGGCATCTATTGTTATACTTAAGGTAGAATTCCAGCTTTTGGCCTAAATCCTACCTCCTTCTTCCTCTCTGCCACATTTTTAGCTGCTCAAAACATTTGAAAGCAATTCATTTTGTGATTAAAATTGTCCTTGTGTGGTAAAAATTCTGTGATAAAAAAATCCATGTTAGATTGAATAATCTTTTTTCTTTTTTAATTATTTGGATATCCATCAGCTGTAATTTGAAATGCAGCCCTGGCATAGCTCGAAATTAACAAACTAGACACCCCAGAGGAATCTGGAAAAGACCTGTGAAACAAAATCAGGCCTCAGATGACAGCTGGATCTGTAAGGGTCCACTACTCACCTTTTATGGGCTCAAGGTCCATGGTTGCAATAGAGATCTCAGCGAGTAATCTAAAATTGGAAGAAAAAAACTCCACAGTTCAGAATGTTAAAAGCACTGATGTGACTGTGGATTTGAAGTCTGATACTTTGTAGTCCCAGAGGGCCATGTGCATGTGTGTGCTCTGGTGATCCTTAGGTTTGATCCAAAGAAATGGTGCGCCATTTTGATGATGTTCGTAGATCCTGCAGTCTCCTTCACGTCAGGGGTTTCAGGGGACAAGTTATTTGGAGCACGATTCAACGTGGCTTGAAATCATGATGGGGGAAGGTACATCTGTTCAGGTTTGTTTTTTGCAGCTGGGTTTTTTTCCTACTATGAGTAGGTAGTATAGTCTATGCTCACCAAAAGCAGCCCTAGCCTTCAAGCACTGTGTCTGAAGAAAAGCCCCTTCAGTATCTGCAGAGCTGAACTTTCAGCAAAAAGCAGGTGTCCCCCCTGCAGGTGTCCCCGGCAGAGTCATCAGCAAGAACCTCACATCCAGGTCTATACAAAACGAGCCCCCATTTAGAAAGAAAATCATTTCTAGAATGTGAAGTTTTCTGAAATCATACAGACCCTGAAATAATAGTCCTAACTTTCCATGAGACAGGATTTCAGGAGCCTGAAGGAAAATAAATTGCTAGATTGGTAGCAATCATGGTCTACATGGTAAGCAGTTACTGTAAGATAAGTGTCTTTGCTAGGAAAGGGTGGGTTAGGGATTGCTAAATTTATCTAACATATATAAGTTTATAGGCATCTGTATCTCAGTGTTACCTGTAAGTGGAAAGCAGCCTAACCAAATTCCCTTCCTCAGGGCACAGCTTGCCAAGTGTACTGCTTGTCCCATCACGTGTGCAAATCTTCATCATCAAACAAGAACTATCTCTGGCTGGAAAGCAGTAGCTTGTATTGCAAATCATGCCAGCGTATGTCAGCAGTATTACTCCCTTGGCACAGCTCCTCCCTGTTAATTGTAGAGTAGAAAACGTTCTTCTTCAGGCTTTTCCTTTAACTACCCCAGTGCAAGAGCCAGAAACCGTGGACATTTGTGTGGAGGGAATTTGGCAGCTGAAATGCATGGAAGCCGGGCTCTGGCATGAGCATTTCCAAGAGAAGCATCTGGACCCCTGGTTAACTTCCTGACTGATCTCCTGCCTCAGACAGGAGGCCAACCACGATAACTGCACCAAACATAAGGGGGAAGGCTGGGCAGAGGCTTGGACTTTTCTTATAGCTTTAAAAATAGCAGAGCAAATCCAAAGCACATTGGCAGACCGCATGTAACTTCAAAACTCAACTGGAAAGTGCCTCCTCCTGATGAGTGTCTTACAGATTATTCCTTGGGTTGATTTTCTGCCTGTCCCAGCAGCAAAGCCACAGCTGCAACCTCGCTTACACAAATGGGTCATTTCTGAGCTCAAAAACAAGTGCATTGCTAGTGCATAGTGAATGGCTTCTTGGCTCAATATACAGGGTCATCTGCATCAAGGCTGCTGCTATGTTTGCAAAGCCCATCAGAGATTTTGGTTGTACAGAGAGAGAGAAGTAGTTTTGTATGTGCCGTTTTCCTTGTTCCTCCATTCAAAGAAACTTTATACTGGCTTTGCAAAACAAAACAAAAGGAAAAAAAGTCCTGTTTAGGTTACCTTTCTGCTGTGCATATGTGTGCTTACATATGTGCAGGGGGGTGTGGGCACATATATCTGTATAGGAAAGACTTCGGTGGTGAATGGGAGTTTAGTCTGTGCTGACTCATAGGCTACAGATGACTGTGAAGTTATTAGATTTTTCTTTCACCCAAACAAATCCAGCTTCACAATTGTTTGACTTGTTCATTGGTAGGTGTTTAGACTAAAACATAGTTTAATGTTGCTACCTAGGCACGTATCTGTGTAGAAGGAGAAGCCAAAACACTAAGGCAAAGGGTCTAAATCAGGTGGCAGTTATGTTATTCCAGTATCCCAGTCCTGAATAGGGCTTGTACATCCCAACCCACATGTGTTCTTTGCCACCACAGTGTCTGAACATTTATGCATCAAAATGTGACAAGGCTTCTGCAACCTCTCTGGGACCAGGGTCAGTTGCTTTTCCTGCACACCAACACCCCATACATACACAGAGGAAAACATACAAGTGTTTGTAAACCGAATAAACATCATCTAGCAAACCCTTTATACCAAAATCACCCACTTCTTTGTTAATTCACTGTTTCTCTTTTCATCACAGGGAAGACTGACATTTTCCGAATAATATAAAGTATTTTGCAAGTGGGAAGAAAATGGCATCAGATAAAAACTCTTGTTTGAACAACTGATTTCTCTTATCCTTCTGCTGCTCTCTCTTTCCATTACCATTTTTACCCTGTCATTAAAGTCTAAAGGTGAGGAGAAGAACAGAAGAATAACAAAACCCACATGCTTTATCCAAGATGTACATTGCATCCTGAGACTCCTCAGCACAAGTACAAACGAAGTTGATTTCCTGCCATGACAAGGTAGCAAGGAGGTGTGCCAGAGCAGGAAAATGATCTTTTTACAAAGACAACCTTGTCAGAGACAACTTTATTACCAGACACAAATGCAGGGAGTTAAAAAAGCTTCTTTTAAAAATGGTCAGGTGCAGGGTAGAAGGATAAAGTCAGGACTTAAAAGCATTCCTCCAAAATGTGGCAAATAGATTCTGAATTCTGATCATGTCTGGAGCATCAGCAGGTGACTAATTCATCTGCAGCATGGAAAGAAGACTTTTTAACACTGTCCATACATAGGAAATACCACTACTTACAGGAAACACTGGCATACTTCAGTCACTTGGCAATTCTCATCAGGCCATGAAGGTATGTTCTCATGCTCTTATTAACAAAGTTTTTGACACTTCTGCTTTACAGTGAGCAATGAAGCCTTTGTGTCTCTGAGAGATGCTCCCCCTTATAGATGTGATGCAAAGAGTGAGACTGTAATATCTTAAATTTTATTCCAGGTTTGCCTGATAAGTGGGCGGCAATAGTTAAGGCCAATTTGTGCTTTTCCATCGTGCTGTCTAGACGTATTTGCAAGCGCTACTTCGCCTTAAAGAGGAAAGGGTATATCATATATTACACAATAATGGGTTATTTTTACTTGTAATGCATTAAGAGGCTGTTTTCAATCAGAAACCATTTGATATGAGGGTATGTTCTGGACGATAAATGGAAAAAGTGGAGCATATCCTTTTTTTTCTTTTTTCACACAGCAGACAATACCCATAGTTTCCATATAGACAGGAAATGGCTTAGGTTTATATATAGAAATACAGTATATTTTATATGCATACATAATGTATTGATTTATTTAAAAACTATCACTGTATAATTGGTTGAAGCTGCAAAACTGATATACACCTATGTAAATACTTTAGTACAGCCCAAAAAAGACAAATCTGGAAACTTTAAGAGAGATTCCTTCCCACCAGACTCAGAAGACGTGACACGCCTGGTGCGAGGGTCATGTGCCGTTCAGCAGTCACTGAGAGCCACCAAATCTACTCTGTTCAGCATCTGTGTGTCATAACTGATGGTCTCATGTGGCTCCCATAAAATCTTCTGAAAGGTGTATCTTCTTACCTCCTCTTCATCCCACCACTGCTAATGGGATACCAGTTCTTTGCTCTTACTGGCACTGCAAACAGCAGGGCTGGCTCTGGAGCCCAATTAGTCTTAGGGTTGTGGGAGTCCCCAGTCCCTGGCTGGAGCCCTGGCTACCTGGCATTTCTTTTGGCTGGGGCCATCCACTGTCTCCTTCTGTCCTGGGATCTGGAGAAGGTGCCCTGCATTTCTTAGGAGTGGGGCATCTACATAGCAGAGCAGTCTTCTGCAGCATAAAATCACTCTCATGGGAGGGTGACAGTTCCCAGACAGCAGCTTGGTTTTGGGTTTGGTGGTTTTTGTTGTTTTTTTTTTTCTATCTTTTTCTCTGCACCAGTAGTTTCTTGAGGACACGGAAGCTGGGATGGTGGAGAGCTACTCCTGGCTTGCTGGAGTTCAGGCCACATAAGCAATTAAAGAACCTCTGCTTTACCAGAACTGTTCTGCAGTTTGACAGACCTAAGTCACTTTTTGACTCCATCTTCTTGCAGAAGATATTTGGATTGTTTTAAGACGATTTGCCACTAGGCTGAGAGGTCGGGTGTTAGGAAGGCTAGGAGTTACGTGTTTAAACCTACGTTCACTTCAAATTGGATGAATTCCTGCTCACCAGACTATGATCCACAGTCAGGCATTATGGTCAGATTATTTAATACATTAGCAAAAGTGAATTTGATGGACACAGTCACCAGCTGGACTGTGATCTGATAAGGCTGTCTCAGAGAAAGATACAGTAATAGGCCAGAACAAATATATTTGTTTCTTTCAGGGACTGTAAACAGATCTGTGTTTATTTTATTCCAAAGGGCTTTTTTTTTTTTTCCTGTGCTGCCAACATGTAATCTTTCACTTGACTTAATATGTGTTGGATTTTGTTTGTTTGCTTGTTTTTACATATGTTAAAATCCTTAATGGAATTCTTCAGTCTTGTCATTCACATCATGCAGATTAACAAACTTCTCCGGTGTTCCTTTTTAGATTTCTCAAGACCCACATGGCCTTCTTGCTCTTTTTAATACTTTTTTTTTCCCCAACCTTTTTTAACGAAGGAAGGAAAAAGTACAGAGAGACAACTAGGCTACTTCCAATTGCAACTATTAATGGCCATGGTAGACTACGTTTCACAAATCCTGTTACAGATAAGAAAATAAATATCTCTCTCTACCATGAATCTGTGGTGTAAGGACTGGAATACTCTCTAAGCCATAAAAGTTGAACTTGGAGTGAGGAGAACTCCAGCCGTCACCTTGCATTTTTCATTTGTTACAGGCCATCTGTGTGCATCATCAGGGATCTCAGGAAAATATTACTCAGCTGTCTTTTATCTCTGTCTAGTCTAGCTGGAGCGTGGGTAGCAGAACACAAAGAAACAGGTTCCTAACTTCAGTCTGATGATAAAAGATGCTGGTAACCTAATAGAAGCAAACGTTTTGTATTGATTAATAACACAGGGCTATAACCCTCTGAATCTGCTGCGTGTGGAGCACAGTTTAGAAAACAAATAATCAGTTTCTTCCTTCCTAATAAGCTCTTTATTACTTGTTGAAGTGGAATGTGAGAGTAGAAAGTAAAGCTCAGGTATCAAAAAGAAGTGGTGATGACGGGTTGAGGGGGGTCACTTGTGAAAACAGTGGAAATCAAATCAATTAGGCCTGTCAGCTGGAAAACATCAGGGGGAATTAACACTTGTTTGTCTGGATTCTTGCAGCCTGAGCAAAAGTGCACAAAAAATGTATTCGGGTAACAAAGAAATTGCTGTATGAAAATTGCAGTTTAACTAAAAGGAAAAAAAAAAGGGTTATGTAAGACTTACTTCCACTGACAAATAAAATAAGTAAATAGGCTAAAACTTTAAAAACAGCAATGTGTTTTTAACCTTTAAAAGAAAATGTATCTGCACAGCAACAATGGACAGAGGTTAAGGTACCACCTCTGTAAACTGTAGGGCTCATAAAGAGTAGAACCTGGCAGGGCGCTGCTGAAAGTGGTGAGATTTTGCCTGGTTGCCATGAAACTGAAATTACAGCTGGTGGCATAAATTGAAAAGGCATGCAAAAAATCCAGGGAATATTTGGATCATGGGGCTACAAAGGAGGGAAACCTTCGGGGCAGAGGCATCCAGGAGTCTTTGGATCTCAACCTCTTTTCTGGTTTATTTTGTTTTCCCTCACTTCAAGGTTGAACTCTACTGAAAGGCCCTTCCTTCTGCTGCTAAATAGTCAGGTTTTTTCATATCACACTCCAGGAGAGCAAAGATGGTGCCAGGGCAGCTACAACTACAGCTTCTACTGGATCAGTGCCTGACTGAGGAAAGCAGGAATTCAGGACTACGGTCTCCAAGGTCTTTGACTAAACTCATTAAAACTTGGACACAAACATGAAGTGGTGAGATGCATTGGCCCCCATCCCCTCCCCTCCCCTAACTCTGGCAGGCACCAAGGAGTGCCCCCCCCCACCCAGCCCCTGCC
>JAHREE010000459.1:1685824-1731031 GCA_033628505.1 Tringa tobata | reverse complement strand
ACCCAGCCCCTGCCCCTGAAGCTGCCTGAGGGGCGACCGCCCCAGGAACAAGGCAAAGATGCTCTCCGGCATCAACCTGGACTACGCAGGGCACAGAACAAGCTACAAAAGCCAGGGGCTCAAGGTTGCCCGCGCACAAATTCAAGCCCCAAACTGTCAAATAGGGCATGTTTTTTTATAACTAGATTATTTCTTGGTTCATTCATACATGTTCAACTGAAAGATCCCAAAAGACCCAAGAAATATTGTAGGAATAATGAACAGGATGAAAATATTTCAACAACTTTCACTTATACTAAAATAGATGGAGCTAATTAATCACTTCTTTATTTTTTTAATTTATATGTACCATTACTGATTTATAAGTGCTGTTTTTCAATGGGGAATGGCTGAAGTAGCACATGAAGTCTGACTGGATTCCAGAATAACAAAAGCAATTGTTTTTCCCTTGTTCTTGTGTTTTATATACTGACTACACGTACACATTCTTGGCACACACCACAGTTTTTACAGTGCAAAAATTTTAATGCAATTAGAAAAAGAAACAATTTCAAATGACAGGAACAAATTGAAGGAATGGCTGGAAGGTACAATCACAAATAGGTTAGTACTTTTCATGCAGAGGAAAATACCTCAGGAAAAATATTTCTTCTGATTGTCTAGCAGCTTTTGAATCATTCTGTCCAGTGTTTCAAGTGTCTTGGCCATTTCTAGCTGTAGTTTGAATTATTTTATTTGTATAACTGTATATAAACTTTTTTTTTTTTTTGGCTATACTTGGGTGAAATAATAGAAGAGAGAAGTGTTGTTTAACTTTTTGTTATTCCAGGCATCAGAAAACCCTGGTCACCCCTGCTTTCACATATTTCATTTTACAGTGAAGTTGGGATATTAAGTCAACCAACTTACACATTTTCTTGCAAGTAAAATATAACAAAGCAAGGGCTAACTTGTGGCCCTTTACAGATCAGTGGTAGAAAAGGTGTGGAAAGCTATTTGGAGCTCCCCTGCTCTCCCCTGTTAACACATGCATGTTTCCTTAAGGAAGTGGTGATTACACCTTGTTGTTGGCAGTGCAAAGCTTAGTAAATCTTTACATTTTCACGATGGAAGAAGGGAATTTCCTCTTACTTCTGTGGGCAGCCAGCCAGTGAAAGGTGATGGGAAATACATGACATCCTGTTCTGCCTACCTTTCATCTTTCCTGTTCACAGACACATTTTGAGCCTGACATGCAGGTGTAATTAAAAACAGGTTGATGCCATGCACAGCTCAGCAGATGCATGAAAAATTAGTACCTGCTGTGAATCTGAGTACATTGGCTTTTATGAAACAGCCAAGCATTTGCAAATTGTCTCTTGCAACTACAATAATATCAACATAAGAATAAAGTGGATCGTGTGGCTTTCACTAACATAGATTGGCTCAATGGCAAACTTTTCAAACTTTTCTCTTAGTTAGTAATACTAACATTACTAATGTTAGTATTAATGTAATGTAAGTATTAATGTAATGTTAGTATTACATTGGTAATGTAATACTAACTAATCATGCTGATGTTTTTCAGAGAAGTTAATAGTATTGCACTGGTATGTTTCATACTTTGAAAAAAACAACCTATTTTCCTACATTTCCTGGGCATGCTGCTCACCTAGGTAGCAATGCAGCACCTGCATTTTCCAGCTGGCCGCTGCTGTGCACCGGTGCTAAGGCTGGAAAGGGCTGGTGTGCTGGTTGTCCTCCTTTGCCATGGTCTTTAAAAGATGCCTCTGAGGAGGATGCAGCTCTCCAGACTACTCACTGGAGGCACATATTTAGCATGCCTAATGCAGCTGCCATACCTTCTCTTTTCTAAGGGACCCAAAATAGGAGAGGGAGATGCAGGCAGGAGGTGCTTGCTCTGCAAAATACCTTGCCCTGCCCTGAATGATGAGAGACTATTGCCAGGAGGTGATTCTAGGTGGGGACACACACCAGAGGTGGCAGAGAACAGAGGCTGGGGCCATAAAAATTGATGGCAGCAGAGCTTTCAACTGCAGTGCTTCACATACATGCCATGCTGGCTCCTCCCTGGCAACTGGCCCCAAGAAAAACACAGTTAAAAAAAGATCCATCTCTTGTCATCTGCCTCACCAGCAGTTCAGGCAGGTTTTGTTGCTTTCAACACTGGGGCAATGTTGGCTACTAAAACTCACCCCGCTTCAGTTTAGTGATCCCAGACCATGAGTAGGAGCAGTCATTCACCTCAGATGAGTGTAGCATCATAAATCTGTTCAGCTGTACATTTTAGCTCTGTGGTGTCAGACAGGCATAATTAGAGCTCCAGAGTCCAAGTGCCACCACGCTAGTCTTACAGCAGTGCAATTGCCCACGCTTTACGTGAGTCATCTGGTGGGAGAGGAGAATCAGGCCCAACATGTCTAGGCTGAAGCAATGATTTAATCAAACTGCTCCTTCCAGCTCTGACAAGTGTCTTTTTATGCTTCATGGTGTTTGGTTTGAAGTTGCCAGTTGGAATTTTTCACACCTGTGGTTTATTTAAGCCCTTATTCTGCTGTAGCTCTCACATTTAAGACAATAAATGTGTCCTGTAGAGCTGTGAAGTATTAGGTGAGGGAGACATTTATGTGCAGGTGACAAGAAAAAATGAATGCTACATTTGCTATTACTTTCCAGATACAGACAACTGCTACCCACGACCTCTCAACTTAGAAAACTGCTGTTAAATGCAGTGAGGAGTGCCTGGCTGAGTCCTCAAAGTATTCAGTGTGTGTACTCTGGCTATTCATGCAAGTAAAATTTTCATACCATATATAAATATTCCAAAGAATGATCACATGGGCTGATGGTGTTCATCAGACACATTTAATGAAAGAAAAGGAATGACTTCAATTTAATGCCATCACACCTGAGGTAAAAATTTACTTAACAGAGAGGAAATTGAAAAATACTTAAAGAACAAAAATTCCAAAAACAAACAAGAAGCCTCCACTGGAAAACAAACAAACAAACAAGGTAAGAAATGCAAGCAGATACAATGTAGGAGGACATTGCCATATTTGAAAAAGTGGAGTTACAAAGTAACTTAAAATCATTTCAGACAGTAGAGACGGTACGGTGGGTTTATCAAGATTTTCATCTACAGGTAAGCAGACAAGGAATTTTTTTAGGCATTAGAAATTATTGGAGTTTGTTAATAATTCATTTTCAAAAATCCTGACTTCCTCCAGAAGTTTCAGGTTAACCAAGGAATAAGCAATTGTATCTATTTGAAATTACCTCTCCAGACACAGTAGAGCTTCCATTGTCAGGGGCAGCAAGAGCCTAACGTATCCAAATTTAATTTTCAGCTGTAACAATTCAAACCAACTCTTCAAAAAATAAAATAATAATAATTAAAAAAAACAACCAACATGTTATATATTATCTTGTTATAGCATACTCATTTAAGGCATTTTATTCAGAACAGCCATGGTTCCTACCACTTTCCATCAGTGTCCCACTCATCTCACTTGCACTATCAAGATAAATGCTTTTTAGATGCACGGGGTTGAACCTTGCGTTTAAACAGGCTGTAATCTCCATGGCCAGAGATGCCATGAATAATTGAAATACCAGAGAATAAATAGTTTCACTAACCATGTTTTGCCTTAAATAATCAGAGCACCTGGTAGATCTACATAGAGTTAATTAATTTGATGTTTGTTTGCTCCATTGCATAATTAACTATTTAGCTTCATTGCCCTCTGGATTTGCCCACTAATTAATTATCCCTTGCTAATTAATCGATCACCTGCTTGTGCCTCTTCTTGGTTTTCTAGCCACCATGTTTACCTTCTAATCTATCGTATCAGCCCTCCTCCCTTTTCCGTATTTTCCCAATTTACGTTCCTCTTTCCTTTCTTTCTCTGCTGTTGCACACTCGCCTGCCTCAGCACTGGAGCAGCCCAGCCTCCATAAGGGCACAACAGCCACCCCCAGGCACAGTGGAAGTGGCCGGGCACCACAGTCAGGTGTTGGAGAGAGGGGAAAAAGTTATTTGAGGTATAATGAGCCCCGGAGACAGTACTGTCCTGGTTACAAATAGTTCATTTCCAGTTATTAAGGCAAACATAGTGGGACTGGGGAGACATGATTTAGGACAAACACAGCTTGCAGCTGTTTGAAATTGGAAGGATTTAATGACTTAGGGACTTGCTGTCCCTAAGACAGAAACTGCTCACTGGTTGTTGTCTTAAACCTACTGCTAATATTTCATGGCATCCTGCAGGTTGCCAAAAACAGTGCTGTATGCACAATATAACCAAAATTATCTAGGAAATTAGATCTTGTGGGTACAACCAAAACTTTACAGTTTTAAATAAACAGCTAGTGCCTAGAATACAGACTTTTTCCTCTCTACTAATAACCAGTGTGCTCCTTGTCCAATCTGGGCTCACTTGATTCTCCCAGAAGTCTTTAAAGCTACATCTACTAAACATTTTGGATGGTTTTTTCTCACAAACTGATTTTGCGAACTTGCTGCGACCCATTCAGTCAGCGAGGTTTAGGAGTGCGATGGTGACTCTGAATTCAGTCTTCTAATGTTAGACTCTCATTATCTAAGTATAGCCAATACGTTTTATTTCTGTGAAAGCTTGTTTGGATTTCTGTCTGCTCCACTCTCTTCTGGTTAAGATTTCTCATCTGAATGCTGTCCAGAATCCGGTGCTTACGCTACCATTCACCGTATCACTTTTTGCTAATTGCTCCCATATTCAGAGGAGTCACATGTGCCAAATTGCTGAATTGTGACTACACTTTCAGACAGCTACTAGCACCTCCCCAAAGAGGCAATTAAAACTCCAAACAGTGCAGGGGCAGGAAAACTGCCTGTGAGAGGCTCTGGGGGTCATCCAGCGTTCCTTCAGAAATGGACTTTCTGTGCGTTTGACCTTTCTGAAAGAGGGGATATTTTTACTGTGAATTTTTTGTCTTTCTTTCAGCAGACTGAAAGGTTGTTTCAAATGATCACCACTTGAGATGATCAGGAAATGTTCACTTTGACTGATGGCATGAGAGTAGCAGTTCTGCCCTGACATTGGTTCGGTGAAGGACTGAAGTAGGTTTTTCATTTTATGCACATGAGAAACACTGCTGACCTCAGGAGGACTGTGCATGCCTTCAGAGGTAAGTATGTAATCACATGTCTTGATGAATTAAATGATTTTCCTTGAGATTGCTCCTGCATGTTGATATGACTCTTGGAAAGGGAGCTTAGGCAACCAGATCATAAAGGCTCTGAAACACAGTGCAGTGGGGCCTAGTTGCTGCTAAAATCTAGTCCTAATTATGGACCCTGCTTTCACAAAACATTGACACGATAGAGCTTTTTGTTCCTATTACCAAATAAAAAGAACAAAATCCCTTAATTCAGTATTCTAGGTAACAACAGGTGAATGTAGCAGGACTAAGGCAGATGACATTTCTGGAAACACAAAGAACTTCCTGTGACTGAAGGATCATCATTAAAAGTAGTAAGAATAGATTTTTTAAAAAATTAGTGCAAAGTATTGGATCATATAGGAATTCATTTGGCTTATATATAAAAGAGGAACTGGTGGGAAGAAAGAGAAAAAAAAGCTTTCTGCTCTGTGGTGATGAGAATCACAGAATAACTCCACGTCCAGTCCTGCATGTCCTCAGTAGTCTGGGGAAAGTGTCTCTGAGCCTCAGAGCATCCAGGCTGGGTTTTGTTTCCTTTCACCCTCCAGAGGAGCCTTCTCTGGCTATGGAGGAAGCCTAGACAACAAAACGTAAGATGTTCATTTGCCTTAAATGTGCACTGAAAGCATCTCCATATGAAGCTTCACTCATGTTACACCTGGACACGTGTTTTTGGACATGTGTCTTCCATTTGAAAACCAGAAGGCTTAAAAATGCTTCTGTGTCTTTGGAGGGGGGAAGGGAAGGGACAGAGGATGCAGCTTTTCCAGCATCAGGGTCCTTGAACCAGTCCTGCAGTGGTGTCAAGTACCTCTTTCTTTCTCAAGAGCTCATTTTTATGCTGCATTATATTTACCCAGGCACGTTCCTACACACAGGGAGCAGCTCAGGCCTGGCAGCAGCCATATCTAAGATAAATTGTTCGGTGCTGGGTAAAGAGTGCAATAAAACCCCAACAGCTCTTGGTACTCTAGTTTGCACCTTGGCAAAATAAGTGTATCCATTCACCCTGGAGGTGGGACCAGCAATAGAAAGCCTTTCCATAAAGATGAAGAAAACCTTCAGGAAAATGGGGAAAGGCTGTTTTTCAGCCAAAGTAGTCCACCTCTCCATTTTGAAAACCAGTAAGAGGAAGGACAGCACAAGCACATGGTGACTGACGGGAAAGGTGAAGAACACCTATGGCAGCAGCAATGGTCTCTGCTTGCCAGACGGCAGCTACAGGCTGTCCCCAGGCATCTCCCCCTCAGTGGACCACCGAAATCCCCAAATAGGAGGTCAAGCTGGAGTGGCTGAGGTGAGGTGAAGAAGTGCAGGTGTGCAGTTGCTCCAGCAAGGCTAGCCAGCCATGGCGCCATGGCCTGAGCCCAGCCCCAGGGCAGCAGGGAGGGGTTAGTTACACCTGAAGTTCGCACATCATTCTCAGAGGGCTAGAAAGAGCATCTTTTGCAGATTCGGCTCAAATTTGCCAAATACTTGAGCTAATTTGTCGTCTCCAGGACTGGTTTGCTGGTGGCAGGATTGAGAGGAATAGGAGTGTTCACGTGCTCCACCTCCAAAATGGGGGCTCCATGGTGTGTCTGCCAGGAGCTGCTGCCGCCACCGTGGCTGATCCCTTTCGCCTCCGCTGGCCCTGTGGAGGAAATATCGAGGAGTGAGGAACAAGTGCAGATTTGTCTGGTTCAGTGGCTTTGAGACAGCACCTGGCAACATAGTGTGGAGACAGACATGAGCCTTCAAAAAAAGTTGGCTCTGGCCCACGGAGAGCACCGAGCCCTGCCGGGCAGAGGGTCCGAGTGGTGGGTACTTTCCTGAACGGACGTTTTTGGTGTAATTTGTTTTAAATCGCTTAAAGATATATTTTCTGGGGGAAATAATTCCAGAGAGTGTTGTCTCCAGCCCCTTTGAAGGGGGGAGGCCTGTCACGCAGGCAGAGGGTGATGCCCTGTGTCATTCCTCCCTGGTCTCTGAGACAGATTTCTTCCTTTGCCTCTTTGCCCTGACTCTTGCTGTCCCCCAGCCATCGGTCCCGTGTCTTGCTGTTCCCCACCTCTCCCTGCCGATTCCTTCCTCTTCTGCTACTTTGTACCATCAAATCGAGGCAGGTGGATTTCTGAACTTTCCAGGAGAAAAAAGGCCACTGGCAGCAGGCCAGGGACCTCCCTCACCTCTGGCTGCACTCAGACCCCATCAAACCTGGGGTGGTGGTGGGAGGGGGCCGGGGGGGAGCGGCCAAGTGAAATGCTTCAAGCTGTGAGGCATTTTCTGTTTACGTTGCAGGCCAAACCTCTTGGATTTGGACCAGAATGGCCATTTTTGTGGAGGCAGATATATCTGCGGAGAGAAGGAAAGTAGCACATATCCTGGTCATGCTTTTTTGTTTTTGGTTTGTTGGTTTGTTTTTTTTTTCCCAGGGAAAACAATAATGAGCAGTAATGCTCTTTCTGCTGCAGGCTGTACGCTATTCTGCCTGACTGGAGCAAAGGCTGGGAAAGCTGGTATTGTCCTGTAAACAGGGAGCAGCTCTCGGATGCAAAAAGTCACCTCTGTACAAATGTCACGCTGCTTCAGATCTTCCTTTTGGGGGGCAGATTACTCAGAAGGAAGTAACAAGGCAAGCCCAGTGTCATGTGGAATAGCTGAAATTCCTCAAGTTCCTTTTTGCCAGGATTTCAAGCTGTGAAAGACACATGATCTCCACTGCTCGAGCCTATAACTGAGGATTTTCCCCAACAAAGATGAATAGGTAGCTGTACAATTTTTATTTTATTTTTTTTTCTACATCTGCCAAAAGCCATAGTAGATTCTGAGTTAAATCATTATAAGGGCCTGCATTTGGAAGCAGTAACCTCAGATGGGGTTTATCAAAAGGAATATGTTACTCCTTAGCCTCAGGAACTGATCCGGCCTACAATTGCTTTTAGAGAAAAATACAATTAATTCCAATTCTGGCTCATTTTCTGCCATTCACATGTCACAGCACTCCTTGAAACTGCGGGTTGGGGTCCAGTGGCCTCAAAACTGTTATTGCTGTATTTGGTCTCAGTCAGGGGCCAGTAACAAGCTGTATCTATAAATCTCTCTTGTATGTCTGTAGCAGGAGTGGCTGTCTGTCTTCATATTGATAGGTAATGAAGTTTAAGTACTGAACAGCTTCATGCTGAGATTTGCTGATTCATCAGGAGTCTATGAGACAGGTGAAAGGAGAAGCTTTAATCCTTGCTACACCAGTGATTTACTAATTGTCTGACCCAGTCCACCACCCGGTTAACCAAAGAGGCATTACCATTTCAGGAGAGGAGAGGGCTGTCAATAAACTGTGGAAAGGAGTGTTGAAACTGCCTCTTAAATAAAGTTAGAGATCAGCAGCCTTTGGGGAGGGGGTAAGAAGATATGAATTTGAAAAAAAAACCAACTGTAAGAGGCACTGAAGGAACACAGTGTAAATAAAGGTCAGCATATTTTACCAAGAAGGCCCAATGACTTTGATCTCCTTGAAAGAAAACTAAGTGTAATTGTTTTCATTTGCCTGTCACCCATGGCTTTATAAACCTTTGCAATTCTTGTTATCTATTCCATATTTTTTTTCAAATAAGTATCTTTACTGAACTTAAGATCAGAGTTAATTTCTGGATAATTAACTAACAACGACATTTCACGTAGGAATCCTTCTCACTGTGTGTCTAGAGCACTCAGACAAAGAGCCAACACCTCTGCGAGTTTTTCTGTGGTATCCAAGGTCTCCACTTTATATGCCTCTGCTTCCCAGGTGAGCTTGAGCACTGGTATTGCAGGAAAGAGAGAGGAAGAAGTACGTCTTGGTGACCCCATGCCAATCCAGAAACATTGTGGGGCAATAAGAGATGAGGCTATATCTACAGAAAGTTTGCCACAGATTTCACGTGAGGCCAGGATTTTACCCATGGTCTGTCCAGCTCTTGTCTGGCTTGTGGACTGGGTGCTTTTGGAGCATGTTTGCCCAGCATGAATGACCAAATCAGCAATATGCTGCTGCCAGCTCAGCCATGGTGGCTGCCTGGGAATGCAGGCTGAGCCGTTTGCCTGGGTAAAAATAGGACAGGTTAAAAGCAAAAGGTACTATGATGCTAACGCAGGTTATTTCATTTTTAACAATAGCTTTGAATGTAGCCAATTACTGCAAGTGAAAAGCAACTTTATCACCTCCATTTGACTTTTTTTTCTTCTAATTCAGATATGTACACCTTTGTGTTATTGCCTTAGTTTTGGAGATGAGAAAGTAGAACAGAGAAGGAATGTCACTTGTCCCTGATGATACAGCCGTTGTCAGACCCACGAGGGGGGCTCTGAAATGCCTTGCTCTTAGTCTTGTTCTCATTCCTCTGGGTTACAAAGACATGACAGATACAGTACATGTTCTGTTCTTACACTCTGCATAGCAAAATCAGACAATTAGGAAGACTCTTTGAACACAAAGACTGAAGACTGAGTAAGCCAGACATATACTTTCTGCTGTTTTCTTTATTTTTTAATGAAAAAAGTGTTTATTTAAACTCTGAGATAAATCCTGCTTACCTGTCACCAGCTTAAATCTGATTTGATTTCCCCAGTTCTCTGTAAAGGTGCTTTTTTTTTTTCTCAGCCTGTATTACATTGGATAACAGTAGAATTACCATCACATAATGTTAGTCTAAAAATACATGTACCATTATTATTATCAAATAGATACGTGTGCATTGCCAAGTAAAAAGAAAGCTGTGAAATATTATGCTTGTACAAGTATTTTTTTCATGATCTTCCAGAACATGAAGGATAGACATGGGCTGCCAGATACTCAGTTCTGAAGGATAAATGCAACTGTGGTTTCCATAGCTATAGCACCCATCACCATGGTATCTAAGCATCTGTTGTTGCTACTGCACACTTTAGTCTATGGTGTACTGAAGAGAATTAGCGAAATAAATAAATAGAAGGTCCTTGAGTCTGGCCATCCTTAGTGTGGAGTGACTTGGGCAAGGTTCACTTTTCAAAAGCGATTGTTAGTTTGTCTTTTCACAACTCCCCAGTTGTTAAGCTTCTTGTTTTGGTGAGACCTTACTGCAAGGGCATCTCTTGTGTTATGGTTCAGTGGCTTGGCTGGTGCCTCTTCCTGGGCACACAGCTGTTCAGGACATAACCACTGGGCACGACAGAGACCACAAACAAGATCCTCAGCTATATACCAAGCCACGCTGCTCCTTTCAACCTCACAGGCTTCTTCAGGACCTGTGGATCCCAAATCCTACCCATTTCTTTTGCTATATGCTGGACAAGTTTTCTGGCAGAGTGGTCACAAGAATACACTTCTTCCTCTGAGAGGATGATCATTCTGCTTAAAGGGAAGCATGTCTTTGGACACGTTGAAGCAATGCAATGCCGATGAAATATTTGTAAAGTGATAAGGCATCAAAGTTCCGACAGACCCATCATGCAAAGCCACTGGAAATACATGCATACAATTTTGTGTTTGGCATCAGTTTTAGAGGTTTTCTTTTCTGGTCTTTCTAGCTGAAGACCTGTTATGCAATTGTAGGCTTTCATCCTGTCTGCGCTACAGGAACTCTGTGTCTTGGGAATTCAATTTTCCCTTTGCAGTTGAGATCTTTCTTTGGAGATTTATTCAGATTTGTCTTCTGTCCAGAAGATTTCCTTTATCTTTAATCAGGGAGGTTTAGGTCTTTCTTTTACCAGACCATTGTTTTTCCTATCCATTTTAACAACACAAATATTTCTTGGGGATGGTCTGATGCAGTTTTTATTGGCTCAAATATTAAATAACTGATGTGCTATCTCATCCTTGGCTATATTCTGTGATGATGCAGATGCTCTCTGTACTTGGAAAGCAGCATCTCAACTCAGAGCAAAATCTTCCTTTAATGCAATCTGTACGTTGTATAAGTACATTGACAACCCTACTTTATGCATTTGTATAAAAAGAACCAGGGGTGCAAGCTTATAACTCAGCTTTGCCTGAAACCAGAGACAAGAGCAACAAAAAGTTTTGAGGCAGTAGCAGGGCCTGAAGTAACCTGGTCCACAGGTCTTTCTCTCAGAGAGATTTAATACAGCTCTGCATGAAAATGCCAAGATCAGGTCTTGGAAGGCATACAGTGTACATTACTGTCCTTGTATAGCACTGGGACAGAAGCAAGAAGCCCTTCCTCAGGTCACAGCTTCAGAGATGTTTGCAGACTGCACAAACAAGCACTGCTACTAGTGAAGCAGTCCCACCATTCTGCAGTTCCTCTTCCTTCCCTCCCCACTCTTCTTTTGCTTGAGCTGGCACAAACCTTTGCACCAAAGCAGTTCAGAGAAGTGACAAAGTCAAAACTAACTCATATAGATGCTTCACTCCAAATCTGCCCAGTGCCCTGCTCCAGTTCATGGCACAGCACTTGTGCTTAAGGAAGGAGATGGCATTGGGTAAAAACCTCACAGCTGGGACTGGATAGCTTAATTTCTCCTGGCATGAGCCCTGGTTAGTTCCTGGTTTAAGGGAATCATGAAATTGTGGCATTAAGGAAAGGTTAACTAGCTTGTGAGTGATGAAACAGGTAGGGTACTGACCCCACAGTCACCTGAGACAGCTCAGGTGTTTCCTCATTACACTCTGTTGTGTGAATCCATCTTTCTGTGGATCTGTCACATTACCTGTCTTGAGTCCCCCTGCTCCAGTCTTTTCAACTGTGGCTTGCAAATCAGCTGCAGGACGTCAGGGGATGGTTCCTTAGCCAGCCCTTTCAGAAGGGTCTCCATTTTAGTGGGGGGAAATTACAGCAGGCATTTGTAGTTCCAGGTTTCTTAGCTGACCTATTTCCTCTAGTTTTCTCAGCACATTGTCACTGGTTAAATAAAGCCTCATTAGGAAAGCTGGCCCCTTTTTTTCTGATTGCAATGTTCAATTTTGTATTCACAGGTTCCTTTACTGTTTTCCACAGTTCCTAAAAAAAATCTGGCTGAATTTGGGGCAGGGAGGGGAATTCTGAAATGCTCCCTCCTTAGTTTGCACTAGCAAATATTGTAAAAATCAGATTCTAAAACTTCCTATAAACTCAGATGTTTTGAAAAAAGCCTGGAGCCTCTGCTCACAGTGAAGTGGGTGGATGTCCTGCAAGAGCAGCAATTACTGTACAATAAAGCAGTCAACACGTCTTGTGTAATTAGCATGAGTCTTTATTACAGGAAAATTTATAGAGCTGACAGATCAGGCCAAGAAAGCCACCCTACTCCACGCACACATGAGCAGACACGAGGGCTAAGAGGATGCACCAAAATAGCACCCCTCAGCTCCAGCTGAAAGCACCCTCCCTTTTCTTTCACTGAGCACCCACCACAAGGCTGGAGACGGCTGGTTTCGTGGGACAAATGGAAAAGGGACCCAAGAAACGGATTCCCATCCCCACCTTCTGTCTGCCTCACCCAGGGCCCGAGACAGAATGGCTGTGCCAGCCATGGGCAGTGGGCTGGGCGGCTGCCACCCATCTCTGAGCTACCCCCTCTCTGCTTCAGCACTTGCACAAAGAGCTGCCGATAGCGGCAACGTCCTCTCCACGCATGCACATAGTACTCACATCCCCTGGTTTGCTAATGGGAGGGGGCAGACTCCTCATTTGCCACTCGAAATCTCACTTGAAACTTGAAAAGAAAATGAGTGGGAGAGAGAGAGAGAGACAGTATTACAAATTGGCATTTAAATTTGTCAATTAAAACTGCTAAGATTCACTACCTTGGATTTTTGCTGTATCACTGCCTAGTTATGTTCTTTCAGTGCCTCTGTCCTGCTTCCTTCTGCAGGTTTTGCAACAGCCTCCTGTACTTATGCTGCCTTGCAGAGTGCCACAGATAATTTTCTGGTTTTTATTAGCTTTCTGAAAACACATGGAGCTGGGCTCCTTCACTTCAGCCCCCTTAAAGTTTAATAGGGTGTCTATTGTAAAGCTAACTTTTTCATTCATTTGCTCATACAGGGAATATTTCCTTTGAACAGCAGGCATGTTCTGCTAGAAAAATCCCTTTGGGAAAATACGAAGCTTTGAGAAATGTTCTGTCCTCCCTCAAAGAGGTCCCTTCTGAACACAGACAACTTCTACTGCTATTTAACTATCAATAAAACCCCCCTGCTGTACTAGTATCTGCTGAAGTACTAAGCTCTGCAGCAATCCATAACTTCCAGTGAAATGTAAGCAATTAACCTGATTTTAATGTTACGCAGGTATGTTACCAACAGTCATCTGTAATTCTTTAACATTCTTCTCAGTGTAAATCACCTCAGAGGCAGGGCAGCCCCTTTTTTAAGGAATTTCAACAAATGCTGAGTTGAGTTAAAAACCAAAGAGTGGAGAAATAACTTTTAAAAGGAAAATATACCTCAAGATTTATCACTTAAAAAAAGGGGAGAGAAAATAACATGGCAACAGCCTTCATTTTAATTTAATTCAAAGTGTAAAAAGGCTTGGTAATATGGCTGCCCGAGAGAAAGACTCCGAAGAAAATCTTTATGACATATATTTAAACTAACTGAATTGCTTAAGATTGCACGTGATTAACTATTTCTGCAGATTTGAAGTTTGAAACACACTTTTACATTTGAACACAAATGTAAACGAGATGTTGCTCAGAGACCACATAGGTGCATGAGATGCAAGCGTGTGCTGGGTGACAGAAGAGGTCAAAAGCTTCCCTTTAATTTGCTTTCCAGATCCAAAATTCAGGCTTCTGCATTTAGGACCAAAACCTGAAAAGCATTCACCTACATGTTTGGGCTCTCCTAGGTATGATGCCACCAATGCATGTGTTTTCAACAGCAGCACCTGAATTCCCACTGTATGCAGCCTTCCTCTCCCATTGAAGCTATCCCCGAGGACCTCTCTTGCAATGGGAACAGAGTAGGCCAAGCTCCATTTTCAGTGTCACCCTGGCAACCGCTTTCCCCTCCATCTGGATGTCACATCAAAGAGATGTTCCTGCCACCTCTCAGGTTTAACATAAGCCTTACAACTGCTGGGGAGGTCTCACAGCCCTGGCCCTGGAGATTGGAGAATATCTTTCCCCACACCTCCCTTTTGAAACTGTTGAATGTTTAGCTTTCGCACAAAGAAAACCAGGAAAATATGGACTAGCTATAATTTAAAAAAATCAGAATTCAACAGGATTAATTTATTTTTTTGTGATTTTGAGTTTATCTCTGGATACTGGAATGCTTGAGGTTAGCAGTACTGTCCACAATTTATCCCAGAAATTTGAATTTGTATTTCTGCAGCTGAAAAGTGAAATAGATTTTCCATATATATTTTTGGAGCACCTATAAGGAAGCCATATTGTCTAGCCAGCACAAATATCCAGGGCAGTGGGATGGGTGTTAAACATTCTGCTCCTTCCCATGGGAGGCTGGGCAGGTTGCCCAGAGCAATGCCTGCATGGCCCCCTTGCCCCTGCCAGCCCAAATCACTTCTGCTCCTCCAGCTTTAGGCAGCCCACCCACACCATGTCCCAGCGCTGAGCATCCTCAGCCCTCACTTCTCATGCACACATGGCAGCAGCAGCAATAACATCTCTGCAGGCAGGTGAGAAGAGAAGGATTTCCACTGGCATTTTATTTTATATTTATCTTATTCCACTTTATTTTTGTGTTACTGATGCTTCTGAAATCTCAATCTCAAAGTATCTCTTGCTTATAGAGTCACTCAGACTGGAACTTCACATAAGGTCATTCAAAATACCAGGAGTAATCCCAGGTCAATCAAAATCAGAAACAAGATCTTCACACAAAATTTTCTTTCTGAGGCCAGAGCTGCACAGTGTGGAGACATATGGCCTCTTCCTGAGGCAAATGTAACAGCTGTCCATTGTGCATGCCTTAAAGCACTTTCCACCCAAGCTCCTCACAGTGTTTTGACCTGGTTAAGTATTATAATGCCCATTTTAAAACCAGGGAACCTGTGGCCCATGGGGCTCCCTCCAGTCACACAAATTGTCTAAGATACAGACAAGACTGCAAGAAAATACCATATGCCTTCGGTTTTGGCTTTTCCTTTCATTGACTGTTCTTTATTGCATACCAGAAAGAAAAACCAGAAAAAAAAATTAAAAAAAATATTAAAACTGGGACCATAACTTAGGGGAAGCAGTTATTCTCCCACAACATCAATGAAATGCTCCTCCAGTTCATCACTGGGTCCACAGATTCGCATCCGGCACTACTGGCAGAGGAAACCAGTAACTATTAAAAACTTTAAGAAATTAAGCAACACCGGAGGTAGGAAAGCAGCATATATGTTTCTTGCTGCCTATTTAGGATGGTGACAGGAAAGAAAAGTTCTTCTCATTTGGACCACTGTGATCTCTACCTGAGTTGCCAGTGCCTAGGAAAGAAAAACTGGTACCCAGCTTCTACACATCCACCACCATTACTCCAGAGCTCTGAAGCTGCTGTTTCATGTGCTAAGAGATGTGCAGAAGCTGGCCAAAAGCAAGGTGGGTGGAAGGAGGATGACTCAGATACCTGAACGTAAGTAGCAGGTGGTAACTGGTGTTAATGGTGACATGAGAAGGGAGCCTGTGCTGAGAAGTCCTACTTCTGTGTTCCTTGTCAGGGATAGAGTGTTAGGCCGTCAGAATAAATAAGCCTTATAAGAGGTGCATCTAAGAGGCTTGATCTACACCCAAGCTTTGTGCGATGATGGAGGAGTCTCATCTCCCACTCAGTCATGCAGTTTGAATGTGAGTGGACACAGATTCTGCTACAAGTGCTGTTCTAGACCAAAACTTCACCTCTGTCTCAGTTCTGGCAAAAGAAAAAGGCAAAATCTTTTAATGAAGCCAATAAAATTTGAGTGGAAGTGGAGATAAAAAGGCAGCATTCCCTTAAAATTATTGAAAAAGTCCTAAATCCACAAAGACATTTTCCATTTAATATTACATTTAAGATGCATGGCAAAAAAACCCTTCACTGTAAGCTCATCAATACAGTTGCTCCAGATTAACGCTGATATAACTGAAATCTGTATCCCACCCACGTAAGAAATCTGTAATTAGCAGGTGGGAGATCACACACGGTTGTGTGGAAAATTTATATATATTTTTAAAAAAAAAAAAAAAGTCTGCAATGGAACAGAGCTAGTTGATTTCCCATCCTGGGTTTGTTCCCAATAGTACTTTTGCAAAGTTGTGGGTTTTTTCCTCCTCCAGGCAGCTGTTGGTTGCGTGAAGCAGCACAGTTTCCCCTGGGGTGCTCTGCTAAACGGCAGCGGCCGCTTGCCACAAGCTGCTGGTCTGCAGGTTGCTGCTCCTCCCCGAGCACCACGGCAGCGTGGGCAAGAGGGAGCAGCGTACACAGTGAGATGTACCACTCCTTTACGTGGCTTTAACGCTGGAGGTGGACAACGTGTGGAGGGACTGAGGAAGCCCGTTTTCTTTGGAGCAGAGGCAGTTGGAAGCAGGCACTGAAGGGAGAAGACGTTTCTGAAGTGCTGTGGTCCCACAAAACCCACTGAGCGTCTCACAGTGCCAGGATTACACAGGATTTAAAGAAGGAGAAAATAAGTGGAAAAACAGAGCGACTAAAAGGTCTATCAGATCTGACAGTCTACAAATATGGGAGACAACTGGAAGAAATGTAAACCATACTTCACTCCGTGTCTGTAAGCAATGAGTGCTAGTGAAAAAGGACACAGATCTGGCTCCTGACAGTAAATGGGTCTGATACCTTTGATGTGTTTAACAGTTTCCAGTTTTCTCAGGCAGAAGAGGATAGCAGAAATTTAGCAATCCCATATTCCCATCACAATGCAACATGTAAGACGTTTTTAACACATTTGTAACATGAAGGTACAAAAATGAAGAAAAGGTTACTGATCTAATGACTAATCTTGTAACATGGGTTAGCAAGGGGATTGCAATTCAGACGTGAAAAAAACCCCCAACCTCAGGGGTGGCCAGGAGAGCCAACATCACCTTGAAGAATGGGTGTCCAGTAGCAGAGCTGCCAGGAATCGCAGATGGGAAGGGACAGTGCTCTGCTGACAGCTCCATGCTCGAGGAAACGCAACACCACCACGTCTGTGTGGCTCAGAGGCACCCACAGCTCAGCATCAGATGGTCCTCAACACACAGCACAGGCTGTTAGTAGGTGTGGTGACTGGGCTGGCCATAAGGGTCTCTAACTGCCTATATTAAAACCATATATATGGTTTGTTATGCGTTTGGTTTTAGCCGGGGAATAAAAATGAACAGTTGGGAATTTTTCCTGTGAGGGACCTGGTTTCAGGGACAGGGAGCCAGTCAAGCACTCGCACGCTTCTGACATCTCTCGTTCTCTCTGTGGGTTCTGCTCGTCCTCCTTCCTCGGGAGGGGGTGCACCTTGCATTTTGGGAGACATTGCTGTAGGATAGAAATTGGAAGGTAGGCGAGGAGTTGGAGGCTGCTACAGGGAGTGTTTTAGTTTGACAGGGTAGGAAAAAATGGAGCAATCTGCGGTAATGGCAAGGGAAAGTTCTGTTTTGTTTTGTTTTGTTTTTTGCTTTTTGCTCTGTGCAACTCTTTTGCTGTTTCATTCAATTCCCAACCTCTCCCTCTCCAGTATTGCTCCATCCCTCCTCAGTCAGCCCCTTATGCCTCCCACTCACACGTTTGTTAAGGATTAATTATTTCCTTTACACTCATCCTTGCCAACCCTGGCCTTCCCCCCATACTTTCCCAAGCTCCTTCACCTCTGCACAACCCAGCTTCTGCTCACTTAGAAATCCCCCGTTTGAGAGCAAACAAACCTCTATCCAACCAGCCAGGACCATTTTTTCTTCCCCTCCCCCAGGGTAAACCACCAACCCAACCTTGGAGCCAGACCCTTCTTTGACCTTGACACTGAGTGCATCCTGCCACATCACAAAGAAAGCCTCACATCCCCCTGCTATCTGTTGCACCTGGTCTCAGAAACCCCTTTATTTCTTGTGCTGGCCCTGAAAAATGGAAGGAAGCAGCAGGAGACCCCATGACTGGCCTTTATCAGATCAGCCTGATCTAGTCAGAAGCCAATGCACTCTGTGCCTGGGCAGCCCGAGGGCTTGTGGGGATGTCCTTGCCCAGGGGGATGTAGCCAAGCTGCCCCGAAGTACTGTGGCCACCCAGACTGCCCTGCTGGTAGTTGTCCAGTGCTAAACACAGTGCAAGTTGCAGGATAATTTCCGCCCCCAGCCTGCCCCAATGCCCAGAGTTTGGATAGCTGCGGTTCTGGCTTAATTGCTGGGACTTAGTCCATCACATGTAATGAACAAACTGCAGTGCAGCTACCTAAAATATAGCTCGTGTGTAGGGGAAGGCTGGAGGCAGGAGAGGGGAAGACATAAATCATCCAGGCACAGAGAGGAAGAGATAATGAGGAAAGTAGGTTTTGATAATTTTTTCCCCCTGTAAGAACACCTACACCTTGCCCACGACAAGAGTGTCAACACTCACATCAGCTATCACTTATCACATCAGAACTCGGGGTTTTGGGAGGTGGATTTTTGTCTGTTGTTTTTTTTTTTTTTTTCCTCTTTAAAGAAAGTGTTACTCCATCTCACTAGCTGAAACTTAAGGAGCCTCCTGAGGAAGGGGTAGCCCCTCTGCTGCCATCCAGTATGAATACATTCATTTAAAGACAAAACAAATGTGTTTGTCTTTGAAATGACTATGACGCTGCTGGCTGGAAGAGATGTTTGCATTTAAAATGGTATGAGCGTGTGAAGTGTGAAAGATGCATATAGAACGCAGACTAGCGAAGCAGACTCTTTTCTCCTTATTAGGAGGATTTATTTTTTTTTCCGCCGTTCAGAGCCACGCGTCACCAGGAAGGTGGGTACTGATAGCATTTTTCCTTTGCATCCCAAAACGCAAGAGGGTGTTTGCCTAAACGTGCAAGCACAGAAGCAAGACTTGTGTATTTTGTATAGGAAGCTGCTTTTGTTTGCTGGCAGTAGGATACACAATGTGCTCTCTACGGGGGATCAAGATGTAGGGCTGTGCAAACACCGAGCAGCAATACCTTACATAACTGGCCCTGGGGGAGAGTTACGTGTCATGAGGAGAAACAGTTTTGCCAGGAAAGGTAAAACACAAGAGGCGATGTAGAATTCATGGAAGAAAACAAGAGGCCGGTGGAAAAAAAAAAAAGAAAAAAAAAAGGCAAACTATTGGTGCAGATTATCACCAGGCAGACCGCTCCGAGGGGAACAGCCGCAGAGCTATGCCTGCGGATTCACAGTCGATTCATCGCTTATTGCAGTGCCTGCATCCATAACCCTTCCCTCGTGGGGAATTTGGGCTGTCTGCCGGCACCAGGCAGGTGGGATGGCTCGTCTGACACTCACCATGTTGCTCCTGTCCCTCAGTGGACAGCAGCCTCCCCCAGACGGGTTTAAAGGAAAGGGGTGCTGCTGCGTGGTTTGGGCAAAGGGGGTCACTGTGAGGCTGGTGGGGAACTCAGGGTGCATGGTGTCCCCTGGGTCAAGCGCTGGGCCAGGAAGGACCAGGGATGCTTGGGGATCTGCTAAATGCCCCACGCTCCTCCCCAGGGGACTGCCTGGATGCTGGATGAGGACAAAGCACAGTGGGCTGCCCCCAGAGGGCTGGTCGGGACCTCTCTGCTCCTGTGAAAACCACTGTAGACCTACACGTACAAAAAAGCCCCATAATGGCATGATACGGTCTTAGATTTGCACATGGGTGAAAGGACAAGTCCCCCCTGGACAGCTTGGCGAAGGAAAGTGAAACCCTCTGGAAAGAAAGAGAGCCTGGATGGAAGAGTGACGTGGGCTTGTAATTTATTGAGAGCCTGAAACTTTACTTACAAGACTCCACTTACTCACTGCTGGGCCTGCTGAGAAGTTTGGCCTGTTGTAAGCAGCAGCAGCTTTTCTAAACCTGAGTGAAGAAAGCACAGGAACAATATCACTGACCATCCCAGGGACTCCCTTGAAACTGTGTGTTCTCTGGTCCTCCCTGATGCACCAACACCATCTTCTTCCTTTTTAAGACATCCCGCTAATATTTATTTCTGTCTGGGAAAGTCAGGGATTTCAAGCGACCTCTCAGAAGCCTTGACACCACCTGGAGACCAGGTACATGAAAGCAGCCTCACCAGCACTATCCATCCAAAAGGAAAAAATTAAAGCCTCCTAGGAAATGAAAACCAGCTCTCTATGATTCCCTTCTCCAGCTTCTCACTAGCATTGCCTTCAAGGACAATGCAGGCGTCTTGGCAATGCAGGACATTGTTAGGAGCTGAAGGTCTCAACCAAGACATCAGTAAACATCCAAGCTAAACAAACTTAACATGCTCTTTGACGAAGTACATTATTCCTGCCACTTCAGTGAGGGTCCTTCACCTTCACTGATAGCAAATGTTTGCTGACAATCACTGCAGACAGAGTTTCAACAAAAAGATGGAAAAGGTAATGTAAGCTGTATGCAGCAGTGAGCTGCTATACTGTGTCTGATGTTAAGCAGGGAAATGGGTTTGATTTTTATAGATGTCTTTTGCACTTCAGAAAAGTACTGTAATTGCAGATACCAAACTGAGTAAGAAATAGCAGTACTGCTGCCAGTGCAGACGAAACACTCCCCAAAGCCTGTTATTAATAGAAAAGCAGTGGAATTGCCGGCAAGATAAAAAGGTCAAGAATAACTTTTAGCCGTTTTCCAATTAAAAAGAAAAGAAAAAGAAAAAGAAAGTCATTCTAGTCATATTCCGGGGTGAAGCAGAAGTGCAGATTAGACTAAGACTGTATTTGCACCAGGCTGAGAATGCAAATGCCTGATTATTAGATATCTACAGAGGAACGAAGTCGGAGGCAAACAGCAATGCAGGGCTCCCTTGGCTGGCTCTGCAGCCCTGCTCCCAGCCCTGCCCACACCACCCCAGCCTGGGCCTGGATGCTGGGAAACAGGGAGTGCCGCTGCCCAGGGTAAGAGGTCTGAGACCTGGACTGAAAGCTCTGTAAAGAGCAGGGGATTTTTAGTGTTGTCATTGTTGAAAGCAGTAGAGCTTTGCTGAGAGTTCGAGAACAAGTTAGAAAATACTCCAGATCTGCTCGTACACTTTCTCTCTGTCTGTGAAAAATGCTCATAAGACCCAAAGCCTCAGAACTGGCAGGAACTTTAAAAAAAAATAAATTAAATCGACCAACAACCCCCCCTACCACCACCAATCTGAAGGAGATCTGAGGAATAAATAATTCCCTTCTTCAAAAGATGCATAACAAATTGTATTTTAAAAAAGTCAAAACCACAGAAAAACCCTGTACAACCAGCCCCATGGAGAACAGATGCCTAAGCAGGATTTCTAGAAGAATTTCCATTAGTGGATAGATTTGAAAGAAGTGATTTTTTCTGCTCCTTTGCAGTATTTTTTCGTATGTACAAACTTGTTAAAAAATGTAAATATGGAATTGACATACCTTCCGTCTTTCTCATAAAACTCTTATTCTAATAGCACTAATTGAACCAAAATAACTACCTGAAACACTAATTTTAGTCAACTCTACAGAACCTGAATTCAATTTATAATCACAAAATAATGAAACATTTGATCCCGGATTTTGCAGCCTCGTGTTTATGCTTGCAGGTCGGACACAACCATTAATTCTTTTACAGAAGTATTTAAAGCCCTGCATCTGAAATTATTTGCAGTTCTGGCTTAATTGTTTGCAGAATTGGAACTTAATGTACTTCTGAAAAAGGATGAATCGGTAACCTGTAAGGAAAAGATATTTGAACTGCAACTGCAGAACAATTTTCAAACATGCTGTTATTTGTAGTGTGCAACACTTTTGTCTGGCCAACCAGAGAAAATTCTGCAAATGTTATTTTTAGAATTTTACCTGAAAATACAGATACTACAGTATTTTTGTCAGAACCTTCACAAAACAGAACTTCAGAATGTACAGAATGTAGCCTGAAGAAATTATGACTTGAGATATATTCCTTGACTCCTTAATAACTTGTAAAACTGTGTGAAAACCATGCAAATATGGCAATGAAATACTAACCGAGAAAACTTCAAAATGTAAAATATTTTTTAACCTACCATTAAAAATATACAATTGTTCTTCCATCTTTTTAAAGCACTGCAAATATATTAATAACTTGTTGGAATTACAGATTTATTACGATCTCCTTCAAGGCAGAAGGTTATGACGGATAGGGAGAAGTAAGTGTTTCCTACATTGATAGGAAAGCTTTTCTTTTAAGATCATTACATGATAAAATGGAAAGATAATTTATGTGGTTCTATGGTTTAGTTAAATCATTTATCTCTTCCAATTTATATATAATATTTTAAGAGACTGGTCTAAACACTTTTTGATACAATTTAACAGACTACATAAGATGCCAACACATCTTTAAGGGTCTGCTTTCCTTTTGATATAAATCACCAGAATTTTATCATGTAGACTATTCATTATGTAGAGTAAAAAAATATTTGTGTAGGCCTTTGAAAAAAGAGTGTTTAATTAGCGTGTTTTTATCTCTAACTGTGCATCTGAGAAAGTATAAACACAATTATTTTAAAAAGAAGTTAAATGTCAGATGCATTATTATTTATCATAATTTAGTTTATCATATATGTTATTGTGTCATAGCATTTCATTATAGAATAATTTTCCAAAAAAATATTTTATATTCCAAAGAATTCAATAATTCAAAGAGAAATTTCAAATTCTACTTTTGGGAAAAAATAATCAAATTCTGTAACAGCAAGTGTGGATTTTTTCATACTTCTACTTTACAAAAATAATACAATATCTGTTTTTTTTTTCTTGCTCCTCCCCTTGATGTTCAGTAGCACCTCTCCTTTTCTTATTCATACATTCTGACCTCTAGATAAAAACTACCTAACATTAAGGTTTGCAAACTGCCAACAATCTTAGGTGGTTTTCAGTGTTGAAAAATCCTAAATTATGAACACTCTTAAAACCCAGAAATTGCTGGATCAGGAAGCATGCCACACAGGCTGGAAAGAAGGGGCATGTAAGGGAAATGTAAGTACTTTTTTCCCTAGAGCGAGTGGATGCCCATTTTCAGATCTGTGTCTTGTGTTCTTCAATCTGCCCTTTCTTTACACTTTAAATAGAAAAATACTCAGAATGTAATCTGAAATTGGTTCAAATCAAAACAGGCCATCTATGTAAAGCTGCTTGCACTTTGACAAGGTCCCCCCCATGTCTCAGCTATCTGGGAGCAGTTCCCAGCCACTCATGCAAGTTGGGGCAATTCTGCATTCCCTATGCCAAACCAATACTGCATGAGGCACAACTTGGTGAGAGCTTCAAAGATGTTTCAAAAGTCACAGCAAATCATATACTTTCAGTACACCAGGCTAAGAAAAATCATTACCTTCTTGGATGCATGATGGTAGTGCATGGAAGTTGAGGACATGGTACTGTGTGAGCCTTGAGTTGCAGGACTGCTAGCATCCAGGAAGGAGAGATTAATAGAAAGGATTTCCTTTACACATATTGGGCATCAAAAAAAAAGTCTAGAAACTAATCTGATTTTGGACTACAAAAAGGTTACACAAGGGAGAGGGAATTAACAGGTTTCATATCTTCACATCAGTCCAAACATTAATTTTGGGTGCCATGTCTATGTCATAACAGAGAGTGAAGTCTGCAGTTCAGGTAACCAAACATCTATAAGTATTTCAGGAAAGTCTGTTTCTATTAGATGAGGAACACAGAGAAGTTCCTCATAGCATGTATGCTCCCTGAGGCAGTATCAATTCATACTAGTGACTCTTATAGAATGACTACAATAAAAAAATAAATACTATAATTCATTAATGATTATCTTAACTGTCTTATTTTACATGGATGTCAGCCTTGTGCTAGGTACTGTACAACACACAGCAATCAGGGAAATATCTGCTACCCTGCTGGAACCTACTTAGCACTGTATCAATCTTTGTCATGCCTAAGGAAGTGGCCAACATGAACCTTCTACTACAGCAGCTAATACCATGAGCTATTCCTTTGTTTCAAGTGGTAGGTGCTTGCCTTTTAGACCTGAAGCTATTGATTTCAAATCCCACTAATCCTAGGTGAGAAATACTGTATCATGCACCAATACTGTCCACATAGATTTTGTTAGAATGTCCTGTTAAAATACACAAAAAAGACCAACTGATTTCCAAATACTCTTACAAGACGTTAAGCAAACTGTTTTAAAACAGGTGTTCTCAAGCACACCAAAACCTCACTTTCCACTCTTCTCTGCTTTTTAGTTTTAAATTGCAGCCAGTTATCAACAATAATAAGGATGGACAGAAGTGCCAAAAAAGATTCCTTTTGTATCTATACACAAATAAAATAATATTTTTACTGCATAAAATTTCCAAGGAGCCCTGCCAGAACATTGCAGATTTCCTGATCCCCTCCTTCCTACACTACTCTTCTCCACCTTCAGTGCTTGCAAACCACCCTTCCTCAGACTCAGAAGGTAGCTGGTGAGATAATTGTGCTGATGTCCTTCACCCCTCCGTGTTCTTGGCTCACTTTCTTCCTCCACATCCAACTTATTTCACCCGCTTTGACGAGACTTTGCTGTCCAGCTCTGGCTCCCATACCCAGACAGGAGCCCAGCAGCAGGTTCAGTTCCCACCTCCTCTCCCACTCCTGTGCCTGATCCGAGTGCTTCCCCGTTTTCCCCTGCTGATCCTGGCATATAGGGAAACCCAAGCTGCCAAAGTAAACCCGTTAGCTGTTCCTCCTGCGGATGGTCCCTGCCATGGTGGTTACCACCTGAGAGCAGACTGTGTTGTTATGTTTCTTCCCCTCTTCATACTCTGCTCGGTTTCATCCACCTGTTTCCAACTCTGAGCGTTGCTCCTTATGGGTTACAGCACGTTGTGCCTAAGCACGCTGGCAGGCACACTGTCAATGAAATGAATGGCCAAATTAGGAAGCTAATAGCTCAGAAGAGCAGCAGCAAAAGCTGCCTAAAAAATATATCAGCCTGGAGACTTCAATTTGTGTCTTTCTTGACGTCCTTCACTGCCAAAGGGAAACGAGGAAGGAGCCTTGGTCACTTTTACTTTCCACATTAACCAAATTGGCTTGGGACACCCTTTTTTTAATGCTTATTAATTTTGAGTGGGCTCTCACAGTTTCTGTGAAGATGCAGAGAGAGTGACAGAAAACGGGGGTGTCCCACACACAATGGTGCAGCCCTTCCTTCACCGCTGTCCCTGGGGCTGAAGTAGCCCCTGCAGACGAGACAGTGGCAGGAATGGGCTCGTTCTCTTTCTTTGCCGTTGAGAAGTGGGTTTGGGTTCACACTTTCCTCTTGCTTCTTTTTTGGCATCTGGTGCTACTGCACAGAAAGCCTCGGCAGCACAGGAATCAGGCAGTTTCTCACAAATTTGCATTTCTCATGAAGCTTTTTTCCAACAGGATCCCTTTATTTATGCAGAAGAAAGATGCTCCTGTAACTAGGGCTGCAGTATAGGCCTTCAGAGATGTGTCTGTTCTTCTGTTTTGCCCCAGGCTTCTCATGTGGCTGGGGGAGTGCAGTATCACCATTCCTTACCCCAACGTGTGCAAGCCAAATATAAGAGCCTTTTTGCACTTCACCCTGATTCTGGGAGTACAAAATATCTGGGACATGCTCTGCTGCTGCGCCAAATGCTGTGGAGAGACAGGACTGCAAGCGTATCACAGGGACTTGCTGGAAATCTTTCCATTATACAAAATTATTGCTAGGTTCAACTAACTTAGTGGTTTCCAAGCATTGCACGCAGGCATTTGGGCATGACAAGCTTGACCTGGAGAGTGTGGGTTTGACAAAAATGTGCCCTCTGAATAGTTCTGGAGCATGGGCTACCAGGCTTTACATCCCCGGGGTATTTCTCTCCTGTGGGTATCAGCAGGGATCCCATGGTCCTGGGTCTCCAGCTCCAAGGCAGCATGAATATAATAAATCTTCCAAACTCCACATCCACGGTCATGAAACAAGAGTCTAAACCATTTGTAGATGTGAAGGAAAGCTTGCATTCCTCTAATACATATATATGTTTGTGTGTGTACTTATATACCTATATATGTACCTATATATATGCACACACCTTTATCAACTAAGCTATGAAAATATGTTGCAGCATCCTAAAAGATTTGACATTCACTGGCTACCTGGGTGCAAGAATCTTTTTTTTTAAAGTTTCAGAAAGAGAAAACAGTTCAAATGCATCTTTGTTTTTGGGAAACAACAGTAATTTTTTGATTCCAAACTTCAACATAGCAAAAAACCTTGACAAAGCAGAAATCTTGAGTCTCCCAAATGTCAAATATGAGACTCCAAATGCAAGTGAGTCTTTCAAAAGTTTACTGACCACTGCTTTACCTCCCATTCCTCTGTTTTCTACCCCTTTTAGATTACAGACTGACTTTCCTATTTAGGGCTGAAAGTATAAAGCTGGTCTTTCAACATCACCAGTCTGCATGATGAATCCTAAGCTTGTATTTACTGACCTGGAAAAAAAAAATCCCTATTACCTTCTGAATCAGCAGTCATTTCAATGCTGTGCAGAACTCACAGAAGTAGATATACAAAATTTAACACCAGTGCAAAGCACACGAATAACAATCAGCAATGAAGGGCTGGAACAAACAGTTTGATGAACCTGAAAGCTTCGTTGGAAGAATACTGACAGTCCATTTGCAAGTGGGAAAACTGCCTGAAACTTCAGAGCTGATTTTTTGAGAGGTTAGTGTAGGGGCTTTTGTTTGGTTTGGATTTTACTACAGAAAAATAACATGTTCATTTATGTATCTTACAGTCAGTTGTGCAAGAATGAGAAATGCAAAGCAGTACACAAAAAGCAGTTAAATGCAGCTTGCACTAAGAGTGTAAGTGCTTTGAGACAGTAAATATATGAAGAAAATCAACAAAACCTAAACAACTCTTTTGCATCAAGGCACTAGGCAGTGCCCAGCATGTGTTCTAGAAGCACCTATATTAGTGGAGAAAGAAGCACATTCCTATACAGAAATTTTATGCTCTGAAACTAGAAGAAACTAAATGATCTCTGGGGTATATGTAAGTCTGTGTACAGAGGCCATCCATAGCAAGATCCAGACCTATGACACACACTCCAGGACACCAAAGGGTTACAAATAAATAATGTGAAAAATAAATCCAGACTTACTAACATGCAAAACCTAAATGTTATAAACCCTGATTAGACCATTCAGTCTCTGGAGTTTTGCTGAGGTTGTGTGTGAGTATGAATTTTCTCTAACTTTCTATTTTGTGGACATCCTCAGAAGAAAAGGGTGAACAGCTGAGGACTTTGGAAGTCAGTGAGGTACCACATTAAAAACACAGCAGGGCAGAAAACTGTAATTTTGTGCTAGGCTGCTACAGCATCTAATCATCCTTGAAACGTTTTGTTTCTGTCATGAACAAGTCTACTGTATGAGTGACTAAAAGAAGTAGGAAGGAACAAATCATTCTAAAAATTCAATGTGGTTGATGAGGCACCATAAAAAATTCCTCATGTTTAGTATAAGTAAACAGACATGACATTATGCCAACAGAAGGATGATGAAATGCCCCATCAATATAAAAGGACATACAAAGTCCACCTGAGAGAAACAGATGAAAAACTGGAATCACCAAGAATTGAAGAACAGAGACAGATGGACCCAAAGGTCCCCTCAGTGGGCTGGTACGGGACAGATTGGGTTTGATTCTGAAAATCTTGTCAGCCAGATAAAATTTACAAGTCTTGACTGAATTAACACAGGGAGGGATTGATTCAAATTTTGCATCCAATGCAAAATGAACCCCCAATTTACATATGAAACATAAACAATGGAGAACCAAGCCCACCTTGTCTACCTTTCCTTTTACCTCCTTCCTGTGCCCTTCTCTTAGCCTTTTTACATGAAAAGTTTGAGATAGCCTTTGGGTTGCCGTTGAGATATTCTGCAACAAGTGAATTTAAAAATGGGGGTGAAAAAACCCACATGATCTTGAAAGCACAAGCCATGTGTCCTGAAAAAGTCAGGTTTTTGCTCCAAAATAAAAGCCTAGGCAGACCCTACCCCTGCCTGTGAGGAGCCCACAGCCTGCCCTGAGGAGCACCCTGCTGGTGTGGCCAAGCCTGGGAGGGTCCCCATAGGGGGTGGTGCCCCTGGTCCCTGCCGTCCCTCCCCATCATGTTACACTGGCCATATTTACACTCAGGGCCACCATCACGGTGTTCCCTTCTGTGCCACTATTGCAGGGGTGGGATCAAACCGGGTCGATGAGCCAGCTCAGGTGTCCAGGAGGGCTCCATCTCCTGACAGCCCCACTCCTTCTCCCACCCACACCCACACGGGCACTCACTGAAGTGGGTCATCCCGGGCCTCCCTGCTTCATGGGGTGGCTGCTCAGCTTCTGGAGAATGACTGCCTCCTCCGTACTTTAATTCTCCAACTGTTAGAAGCATCTGTCCTTGCTAGCTCTCGATGCCGGGAGCTCAGGGACGCGAACTCATTTTTGAGGATGAATGTATTCCTCCCTCTCCCCCCTCCACAGCTCCCCATTTCTCTCTTCATCCCACCTCCCCAAAACCCCCACACCAAAACGCAATACTTGCACCTCCTGTCTCTGAAAGAATCACTGAAACTCAACTGTAAAAAGGAGAGGAAAGGAAAAAAAAAAAAAGGAAAGAAATGGTTTCCATGGCAAATTTGCAGGGTTTAATCTCAGCACAAAAAGAAGAATTTTAACATTCTTTCCCTGTTTTAGAACATGCTGGATAGCAAATGAAATTGTCTGTTGTGTGTTGGCTTCAAGGGTATTGCACTGATTTATGTCCACAGAGACTTCGTCCCATTATTTTTTTATTTTGTTCTTGTAATCAGAAAGTTGCTTATCACTGCCCTGTGAAGAAGATTAACATAATTTAAACCAAAAGCTTTGTACAAAAGCTATTTAGAAGCCTGCAGAGTTTACTAGGAAATAACCAAGCTTCTAGAGGTTTGTTCCTTCTGAAACTCCCTGTTGAAGCACTGATGGCCATGATATTATTTGATATTTGGTTCTTCCAGGTGATACTGGACACCCTTGTGGAAATCATTCTTTCTTATAGTGCTCCAAAGGTCTTTTCTATAGTGGCTGCAAATATCTCATTTGTTGGCAATTGACCCAAGACGCATTCAGTTTATGAATGTAGCAGGACAGACTTCAGTTTCCACTGGAATATCAACAGTGCCACACTGCTTTTGGCTTCAAACGCTTATTTTTTCCCTCGTATGAATTCAATCTAATTGATCTGGGAGCAGAAAGCCTTTCTGCCTGGCACCAAGTTTGCACGCCCTCCAGTTTTGCAAGTACAGATATAAGCACATTCAAACAAAGTCTGCAAATGATCAAAGATGATTAAATAAATGGATCTTTTGTCTTCTGTTTCTTTCAGCCTGGTAGCTGTTTTCAAATGTAGCACATGATAAATAGCTCCTGCCCCAACCCTTGGCTCCACCTTCTTCTGTGATTCATACAACTTCAGTGGAGATAGCAGGCAGTAAATCTTCTAGATATATTTCCAAAAAAGCAGCATCCATACTGTTAATAAAACCACCTCTATACTTTACTGACACTTACAATTCCTAGCGCAGCACTCGTTTCCTTGAGACACAAGAAAAGGGAAACACTAAGAAAAAGAAATCTCAGTCTGCATTTAATTTATGTAAATGAGACAAAGTTTATGACATCTGGTGTTCAGTTGGATCGGTCCTGTTGTCTGGAGGGATTTTTATGTAAAAGCAAAATCAGTATTTGTTTATTTGTAGAATAACTTATTGAACAAAAACCTATATACTGAAAAAGGTTAACACGTACAGGTAAAATTGAGTTAAATGGGACCTGATATGTTCTTGAACTGTAAGCTCAAGACCTCTTGGTTGGTCATATAAGAATATACATGCTTCTATATTGTGCTAACTTCATATGTTTTCCTTGAGACCTGTTTAGTAGTTGTTTGGCCTCAGTAAACTGAGTACATATGTGTTATCTAAAATACCAGCAAAAAGCATTAAGGATTTTTGAGAATTCTGACCACACTTGCCTCCAAAGAATAACTGCTTACTGCAGCCAAGACAGAAAATATATTACAATATTTGTAAAAATGAATATATATGCAGATTTTATTTTGTATTCTATTACAATTTCTACACATTATTCAAATGAGAAGTAGAGCCAACATGCAAAACTCAGATCTAAGTTTTTGAACCACTTTGCATCTATAAAAAAACCCACACAAACCCGAAAGGATTTGTTTGGACTTTCTTATTGTCCTGAAATACACTCATGTAAGAACTAAAAGGATCTGTCAAATTTTATACCGTGATCAATGTCTGCACTCTAGGGTTATTTATTACCTGTCCAGTGGCAGCTCTTAGAGGCTTTGGTGGAGGTCTAGATACTTTCCACCTGTGGAACTAATTCTGTTTCATTATAAGCTTATAAAGGTCTAAACATAAGGATCCTTTTGGCACCAACAGAATATAAATAGTAACAGAAATGGCAGGTCCTGCTTTAAAGTTCTCACAGTTAAAGAGTGGTTTTTTTCAAGAAGAAACAATACAATAATCCTAGAAAACTGGATATTATCCTTCTTACAGACAAAGGTAGGATTGGCTGCTTCTTGTGACTAATGAATATACATAAGTACAGCATCAGCACGGGCTTATTTTATTGTATATACTTTTAAAATGCTTGTGTAATTATGTATACATGTACATTTAATTGATCTATTGTGTTTTTTCAAAAGTTATAATTAAAAGCTTAATCAATAGTACTAAAATGGCCAAAATTGCATGTGAAAATATTAAATGAATGCGAAAAGTTCATGTTGAGATAAAACTTTTCAAAGAACATTTATGACAGAGGTACCTCTGTTGGGTTGGCTCAAAAGCTGCTCAGTCTTTTGAATAGCTTATTCTAAATCTAACAAGTTAAGCCTAAACAGAAGAGATTCTGAGAAGGATCTTGGGGTATGAAAAGAAAGTGTTTTCAACCTGTCTTAATTGGGATATAGTGAAACTGAAATTCATCTGTAAATCATTTGTCATCTCACTTCTACTTCTTAACTATTTTCCTCACTAGTGGCTGGTGAAAGAAAAGAGAGAAAATCATTTGACATCAACAAAACATTTTGTTACAACGGGTATTTTTTCAATACATTCCCAGTATAGAGAAGTTTTTCTTTGGGTATATTGCTTACAAGTCACAGACAGTGAAGTGGAAGATATAAAACTTCATTGGGCATTGCTTCTCTAAGGATCCCGTCACATGTTAGTCTGCGCATCAACAATTTTTTTTGCAGAATAGTCAAATCTGCATTTGTCCTGAATGCAGTGCCAAGCTTAAGTCCTGCTTACAGAGATCCTGATGGTTTAATTTATTTCAGCACACCCAAATTCACACGGTGGCTCTAGAAGGCATATTTAATTGCTGGTAATTACGTGTCAGCTTCCTAATGAGTCAGATGAGTTCTTGCTTTCCTTCTGCATTCCAATGAATTCATCTGGGTGTGGGAGCTGGGGAAAGCTTGTTAAATATAGAGCTCTGGCACTGAGAGACAAATGCAATGTTGCAGGGACCGCTGCTATTTCTTAAGAGTTTGGGCTGGGCAAGGGGTGTCCTCATTATCACTTCATATTCTTTCATAACTTTTTTTCTAAATCAAATAACAGAACTAGAGCATGTTAAACACACTTTAACATGATTTACTTGCTGCCTTCATTTTCACCTTCAGAAATACAAACATTCTGTATTTGTGTGTCTCTCTTTCAGACAGATGCCACTACCCGTTTTATAGGAACTTTGCAACTTTAAAGACTTTAATCTCATTAAAAAATCTGTAAAGCATAAAACTTACAGGAAAAACTGGAAAAAAAGTCTACTCTAATTACTGAACTGGATTTGCTGAAATTTTTGTAATAGAGTTCTGTGGTGCAATTGCAACTCTTTTTCTTGGTGCATTAAATTCAGCTAATGTTAACTGAATAAACAAAAATCAGATCTTGAAAATATTCTCATGGAATATTATCATCTGTCATCTTTGCCAAAAGTACAGCTGCATAGTATGTATGGATATTTACTTTATAAATACTGCTCGTCTACAAACACTGCAGAGTGCATAAATTTCTGGAGGTGATATATATTGATTTGAATCATGATTCTACAGATTTTCTGGACGATCTTTACCCTCCTCCCCTCCAGAGTACATGCCACATGTCAATGTGGCTATGCTTAGTTCATCATAAAAATGCAGGTAGAACTGATCCAAAAAGCAGATTATTTTCATCTTTATTTGAAAGCTCTGTAGGAGCTCTCTGGACAACCTGGGGCCACTGCCCAAGTCTCTGGACTTCCATTCTGACATTTACCCAGCTGAAACATTGCTTTTGCAAGTGCCATTTGGTGACAGCACTGTCTATTATGTAGCAGAGAATTTAGTTTGGAGGTTGGTTTTTCATAGGAAGAAGTTTCAAAGAGCAGAGAGCACTGCAATAACAGAACAGCCACTTAGAGTGAGGTCCGTGTTCTGTACATCAGAAATGTCTTTATGCTAGCAAACCAATAAATTTGATGTGGAAAATATGTCAAAGTCCTGTTATGGTCTTCAGCAGTAAAGCCTGACCACACCTTACTTGCAGTCAATGACATGAAGAAGAACATTTCTAGTTCATTTCAAACAACATGCTCTGGCTAAATTGTGAGGATATAAATAAGACTTATGTAATGATTAGTATATGATATACTAGCTCAGCACAGCTTTTCAGTTGTTGCCTTTGGTAACACTTCAGATGGGTCTTTACTAAGGATCAAATCCTATAGAATTCCTTGCAACTATTAAAAAGCGGCCACAGAAAATTAAGTATGGCCAACTTCAGATTATTACTGGCTAAACAGGCTAGATTCCTGGGCTTAATTTTGCTACTTGCTTGGAAAACACTGCAGAAACTAGTAGGGGGTGTAAATGAAGGAAGGAAAGGACAAAGAGCTTAAGGTATTCTTTCCCTGAGTTTTTAATTGCAACCCCTTCTTTTCCATGGAGTGACTACAGTGGCTGGTGATATACAATGGCTTGCCAGTGGCTCTGTCAATATTTGCTGACAGCAGAGTTGTAGGACAATGTGAGTGTCTTGAGCTGTGGTGAGGAGCAACTTCTTCCCACTCAACCTTTGGTTTCTCTGCACTGACCCCATCTCTTCTCCTTGTGTGTGGCACTTTCTTCTCACACTCATTGCCTTTGCCTATTAGATCAGTTCTAGCCTACAATTCAGGATTTCCAGCTCCGGTCTCCTCTTCCAGCCCATCCTTTCTCTCTTCTTTATCATTCTTCTGTCCCCTCTCTCATGCAGAACCCACTCAAACACATGCTTCACACCCATGGTCCTAGATCTCTCCCTCTGGTTCCTTGCCTGACCTGCCTCTTTCCTTCCCCCATCACATCTTGGCTTCTTTCCCTCTTCACCTGGTGAGGCAAGATGTGATCTGTACATCTCCATTGGGTGGTTTCTCTCCTCTGGCAGAAAATGAAATTTGGGATTTATGCCCCATAAAATAGTTGCATATACTATTGCACCTAACAACCTGCTATCAAGGAAAAGAGAGGTCGTGCTGCCCTCTACTACCTGTACCAAAACGACTCACATGATACCTTAGAAAAGAAAACTCAGGGTTATTTCCCAAAGACAAACAACTAAAAATGCACCTGAGTTAGACCATCATCCCTCCTGCCTATGTGTGAATGGTGTCTCCAAGTTCTCTACTTCTTTACTTAATCAGTTCCCACAGTTGCCACATGTCTGGCCAATTGCTGCCACCCCAAACAGCTCCCACCTTGCCTGAAGGCTGCATGGCACCTTGCCTGAAAGTCCCATTCATATAAACAGGACTGGAGTGAACACAGTGCACACGCAGTGGGGTATACAGCACTTCTTGTGATCAGGCCTCGCAGTAGTAGAAGTCCTTGAACCTTGCTCTTGATTACCCACCCTTCTCCCTCCATCGCTAGAAATAATGTGCCTTTCAAATCCATGTAGCTTTACATTCCCCTGCATGCTTATTATTCAGTTGTATTTTAAGTGCTCTTCCAGTTTTCCCTCTGCATGTGACCACCCACTTCTCCACCTACAGTCTCTATAATGTGATTTCTATCTGCTGTAGCTTATAATGGTTTAAATTATGCTAATTGTATTCAGAGATTAAAGTAAAAATCAGTACGACTATTATTCTGCCCATATACTGTACCAGTGCTGGTAGTTATTCACTTCAGAAATGAACATGGCTAATAAGATAAGAAAATTACACTTGCATGCAGTTAGTCAGTTTCATATTTAATTAGTGAGAAAAAATTATTTCCATGTCTTCTTATTGAAGTAAAATTAACTCTTTTGCCTCTGACTATGCTTGCTGTGGAAACTCCAGTTCATACTGTGCAAACTGCTCTCCACAACAGCTTGAGATCTGGTTTCCTAAATCACTTGGGCTGTTTCAGTAGACATTTTTTTCTTTAATGCCACCGGCAAACACATCTGCATGGCATCACTGTGGACCACTGAGGCCATGCCTTAACAGCACATGCCGGGGATAGTGCATTCCCAACAACCTCGCTCATTATAAAAGCACGGGAGTTCGTTCCACACACATTTCCTGCTCTAATTTTGTTAATGTGTCACGAACAGACTGGTCTCCAAATCACTCTCAAATTTAAGATTAAACTTCTTAAACATTTACTGTGGCAACAAAAAACTGCTTTCAGAATTTAAGATGGCCATGATATGCTGTCAGAAGAGGCCAACACACTCCCACACTTGCTATAAATAACGAACCAGAACACGAGTACAGGCTAGATTTAACTGAATTTCTTCAATCACTGCAAAGTACACTTTGCTACATGTTGAAGAGATAATGTGTCACAACACATTTTGCATAAAGTGAGGATTCTATCTATGAGAAACACTTCTGTTTTGGATTTCCCCCCAGCAAGCATCATGGCAGGGACCCTCTCACTAAATTGCTCTAAATCTCAGTCTGAAGTAAGTGGGCACCATTTCACCCAGGCAAACAGGTTCTCAACCATCCGTATACAGCTGGGGTTTGCTGTGTGGAGCTTAACTCTGGTTGCAGGTGGGTGGGCAGAGTGCTTTGAGAGGTCTCATACTCATCTCATTTCCCTGACAGCAGTTCACCACTTTTTTTTTTTTTTTTTCATTTTTTAACCCTCTGGTTAGTTTTTGATAAAACCACAGGTGAGGGCAAAGAACCAAGTCTGCTGGAAGTGGTTTGATTTCATTTGCAAGTCACCTTTCAGGATATTTCTGATGTTTTCAATAAGCAGTGATGAAACTTCTGCTGCAAACCCAGTGTTGTGTCCTGTGAAAGACAGTTCAGGTGCAGACAACTTAATGTCAGGGTACTTCTCAACTTCATGTATCCTAGGGCTGAAATACTTTTGGAATATTGGCTTATAAAAGTCAGTTTGCTTGCCTTGAATCACTAAAATCTGAATCCTCTTGGTTGCAAAGTAGAAGTTAATAATGGGAATGACAGTGTAGAGTGTTTACAGGTCAGACTCAAAGGGAAGGCCAACAAGACAGACATCATGGTGGGAGTTTATTACAGACCCCCAAACCAGGACATAGAAGTTGATGAAATATTCTGTCAGCAACAAGAAGAGCTCTTGCAATCACTCGCCCTTGTTCTTGTGGGGGACTTCAACTTCCCATCCACTGATGAATGAGGTGTGTGCCTAGGTGGTGGAAGACACAGAGAAGGAGGAGCTGCTGAATGCCTTCTTTGTTTCGGTCTTCACTGCCAAGGCTGCCCCTCATGAATCCCAGACCCTGGAGACAAGGGGGATGGTCTGCAGAGAGGAAGACTTTCCCTCTGTTGGGGAGGATTGGGTTAGAGACCACTTGGCCAAACTACACATCCATAAGTCTATGGGCCCTGATGGGATGCACCCACGAGTGCTGAGAGAGCTGGCAAATGTTATCGCTGAGCCATTCTCCATCATTTATGAGAGGTCATAGAGAACAGGAGAAGTGCCTGAGGACTGGAGGAAGGCAAATATCACTCCAGTCTACAAAAAAGACAAGAAGGAAGACCAATGGAACTACAGGACAATTAGCCTCACTTCTATCCCTGGGAAAATAATGGAACAACTTGTTCTGGATGTCATCTCCAAACATATTGAAGACAAAGAAGTTACTGGAAGCGGTCAACACGGATTTACCCAGGGTAAATCATGCTCGACCAATCTGATAGCCTTCTATGATGTTATAACTAGATGGTTGGATGAGGGGAGAGCAGCAGATGTCATCTACCTTGACTTAGCAAGGCTTTTGACCCTGTCTCCCACAACATCCTCATTAGAAAATTAAGGAAGCGTGGGCGAGAAGAGGGGGCAGTAAGGTGGATTGAGTCCTGGCTGTGTGACAGAACTCAGAGGGTTGTCATTAATGGAGCAGGCTTGAGTTGGAGACCTGTAACCAGCTGTGTCCCCCAGGGGTCAATACTCGGCCCAGTCCTGTTCAACATATTCATCAATGACCTGGATGAGGGAACAGAGTGTATCCTCAGCAAGTTTGCTGACGATACCAAACTAGGAGGGCTGGCCAAAACTCCAGAGTGTTGTGCCACCATCCAGCATGACCTGGACAGGCTGGAGAGCTGGGCAGTTCAACAAGGGCAAATGTAAGGTCACAAATATAGGTTAGGGGTAGATCTTCTGGAAAGTACTAATGAGGAAAAGGATCTGGAAGTCCTGGTGGATGGCAGGGTCTCCATGAACCAGCAATGTGCCCTTGTCGCCCAGAGGGCCAATGGAATCCTGGCCTGCATAGGGAAGAGTGTGGCCAGCAGGTCGAGGGAGGTCAGTCTCCCCCTCTGCTCTGCACTGGTGAGGCCACAACTGGAATATTGTGTCCAGTTCTGGGCTCCCCAATTCAAGAGAGACAGGGAACTGCTGGAGACAGTCCAGCGTAGGGCAACCAAGATGATTAAGGGATTAGAGCACCTACCTCACAAGGAAAGGCTCAAAGAGCTGGGGCTCTTTAGCCTCGAGAAGAGAAGACTGAGGGGAGACCTTATCTATGTTTACAAGTTCCTAAAAGGTGGGTTGAAGGATGATGGAGCCAGACTCTTTTCAGCGGTTTCCAGCAACAGGACGAGGGGCAACGGGCACAAGCTGGAACATAGGAAGTTCCACTCAAATATGAGGAAGAACTTCTTTACAGTGAGGGTGACAGAACGCTGGAACAGGCTGCCGAGAGAGGTCGTGGAGTCCCCTTCCCTGGAGATTTTCAAGACCTGCCTTGATGCAGTCCTAAGTGATGTGTTCTGGGCAATCCTGCTTTGGCAGGGGAGTTGGACTAGATGATCTCTAGAGGTCCCTTCCAACTCTGTCAAATCTGTGAATCTAATCTGTGAATTTACACAACTGTGACTCCAGAACTTAATTGACCACTAGCAACTCAAACCTGAAGCAGGTTCAGCCATGTCAGAGCAAACTGGCTGTTCCATTTAGCCTTTTCTTTTAACAACATTTTATAGCCATCTCCACCATGACCTCTGATGTAATTGCTACCAACGATGTAGGGCAATGGAAAATCAATTATAACTATTACAGATGCTCCACCTTTCCTGTTATTGGACTTCCATTCTTTATTTGTTTGTGTCATGCCTCTTTTTCTGATCCTGCAAAAGTTATTTCTTTATCTAACACTTAGTATATTGATATACTCACTATACCTTGATGTGCTACAGGCTGCATATCCATGCTGCACATTAAACACTACAATTTTAAGAAAAATTTTAGGTATATTTAAGAATATATACCTAAAAAATAGGTATATTTTAATACAATTCAGGATATTTATTGGAGAAAAAAAATCTGGAGAAATCATACTGTTCTACACTCCTTTCCCCAGCAGTTTCAAAACAGTATTTTTAAACACACACAGACATATGTATATATTGTTATCCTCCCTGTCAACAAGAAGACTTACGGGCAAAATTTGCATTTTATCACCATTGTAAAACCTACAGTGCACTTGCCCAGAACATCAGGAACGTCTAATCCGTTAGCACATGCAGAAGAACCCTTTTTTTTTGTAATAACATAGTCTGGCTCTCTGCCTGGGATGTTGAATATCTTTCAACCTAGCATGGTTGTGGGGTTGTGGGGATTTAAACACCTGATTTATAGTTTTTATCATTTTCCTTAGTGTGTTGAAAGAATTTCTGAGCATGTGACTGATCAAACCAGCAAGAATTTGGAATGGCCTGAATTTAACAGATACAGATGTGTTACTGAATCATATTATTTTTATAATAGCTGAAATTAATTATCCTGGACCATTGCAGTCATTGCAATGGACAGCACTTTTGGGAAAAATGTGTAGTTATGTTTATGTAGCACACCCTAAACTGCATAGCTGAGGTAGTGCCTTGGCTTGAAATTACTCAGGTAAAGGGAGATCTTCTTCAGAACCTTCCTCTGCTTGAGGTTATTACTTGTCTCTCCCTTTCCCTCCTGCAGCTTCCCCTTTCTGTGGCTTCCTGGACCTCCAGGACTGCTCAGCACCACCTTGCCTGTCGCACTCCACCATGTCTGTCTTCCCACAGGGGGGTCTTTCTTCTGACCCCACTCCCTGGCCCATGCCAAGTTCTTGCACCTTTTTAGGGCAATACCCACAGTACTCCCTCCAAGCCTAATGTTAGTCTTGCTTACAGGAGAGGTAGGCTCACCCTGCCAGATGCCATGGAGACCATTAGCAGGACAACCCATAATCTCAAACAAGCCACAAAGCCCAAAACCTTCTGCTGTGCCTGGTGAGGTAGAGCTTGTGAGCACAGGCAGCAAGAGAGCTTAGCAGAGCAACATACAGCACGCCAGTAACCGAGCACATCCTAGCCCAATCGTGAGTTATTATACTCAAGCATGTGCAAACATTCAGCTCATTGGCAGTCCAATGTAAACTCCTGTCCCATTATAGTCAGCAGCAAAATTCTCCAAACTGCAACAGGGAACTAGAATTTAATGGAACTACATTAGCACGTTACCTACCCCAGCGATGGCAGTAAAGAAACCAAGCTTAAAAATAGTTATCTCACAACAGTGACATTATTTCTCCTCTCTGCTATGTTCTGTTTGATGTTGTTCTGCGGGAAAGAAGTTCTGTGCTCTCCTAGCTCATCAATAGGTAGCTTTGTATAAATCATTCCCACTAATGATTATGTCTTCCTGATTTGGAAACCTTGACATGAAGTAAGTGTATGACAATTGTTCTGTTAACAGGGTAACAGGTTTTGTAGCAGTAGCATCAAGTATAGCCTAAATGAGTGTCAGCTCAGTCATTATTGGGTAAAAAGGCAGGTGTGAATAGCTAGAAGTTGTAGGAACCCAATGAAGTTTGCTCCCACCATCACTGTGGCAGTGCCCATGTTCTAACTTGGCTTTGCCTACCTGGCTCCAGTCCTGGACCTCATTTTAAATTTTAAATTTTATCAGTTTAAGCTTCCTTGGATCTCTGACACCGGGTCACTCAATAAACCATCTGCGTTGCCTTTAAGGAAAAGCATTGAGTTTAAACTTGTCCCTCTGGTGGAGAAGTCAAAAAGTCGAATTAGGTATCAGAATTAGCAGTGATAGGCTGTGGTCCAGATCTGAATAACGCTCAGTTTTACAAGAGATCAAGACTAGGGCTCTGAAAATGAAAAAAATCTGATTTGTTGCTCTGCAAAACTAAACACCTCAGTAGATCTCAAATTCTTCAATAAAATGGGTTGTCCCTGGGCTCCTCTCCATCGCAATAACCTCAGCTGGGCACTAGGGATCTCTGCACTCCTCCCACCTTCATTCTGGTCTCTTACACAACGCCGCTGCAGACCCTCTGTGTGCCTCCTGGGGACCCTCCATATGCACAGAGAGGAAAAGAAGGCTTGGCAGAAGATTGAGCTGAACAGTTTTGTTTCTGCTGATGAAGCAACAAAACGTCACGGAGCGATTTGTTTTTGCCTCAAGTAATGATTGCAGTGTCACAGGAAAGCAACTGGTGCCAGGAAGTTAATCATCAGACCCTTTGCACACTTGCTTCCCACACTCTGAAAAGTCAGCTCTGTATGTTAGTGCAAGCTACTCGTATCTCTATTGCAGCCATGGAACCAAATGCCCTGAAGTGACCACTCTAGATTTTACCATCGTTTTTCCCGTAATTTGTCTTAACTGTAGCTGAGGTATTGCCAAGTAAATTAAATCCACGCTGGTGGATCACTGCTGAACTGCTCAAATTAAAATACACATCAATATTTTATTTTGTTATCACACCAAACTATTAATTACCAAGCTCATCTGGAGGTGCTCAAATGGAAAGCAACACAGCCACTTATCACTTGGACATAAAGTGATTACTTGTAAGTATTACATGGTTAAATGATACAGAAATCCTGACTACCACTTAGGAAAGGTCTTTTTGGAATGGACTGGAAACACAGGGAAACCTACAAATCTTTTGCGTTGAAAGCTCAGATCCTAATTATTCTTACTTAATGATATCTCATAGCATGACTCCATGCAGCTGAGGAAATAAATCCCTTACCTCCTTATGAGTCCAAGAATAGCTCTTTCTGCACACAGCAATTGACGAGAGCCTTGCCCAGGTTAACAGGAGTGCTTTCTAGGGCACTCTGCTTGGAGGATCTCATCTTTCCAGTATTTGTTATGCTTATCTGAACTTTTGTTTAACTCCTTTGCTCTTCTGTGTTTCTCTCTGAAATATTGATTTTGATCAGAAGCCAGAAAGAGGGTGGAGTTTTCCAGCACTCGAGCCACAGCAGCTGGGACTGCCAGGCTTAAAGACACCAAGGAAGAAGGCAGCCGCTTCTCCAGATTCAGTACTTCACCACCACGGCTGGGAGGTTTCATAAATGTTCGCAGCCATTAGCTAATTACAGACACTTGAATCAGTTCCCATTTTGCTTCTCTTTCACAAGGTCTTTCTTCGCCCATTTGCCTTGTCACAGTCTGGATTTCTGTTTAGAAAACATCAACAATCAGAAAGTTAAAGAAGAAGCTACAATCCTCATCCATCCGTATCGATGTGTCTTGGAGTTAACTACACGATGTTGCCCTAGGAGACAATCTGGGGAGCCCAGGGTATGCTTATTGGGCTGCACAGCCACAGCCCAAGCAGCTGGGAAACACACTCGTGGGGTTTAGGTTCAAGCAGTTGCCCCCCCACCCCACCCCTCCGAGGTTTCAGTTTTATTTCAGAGCCTGCCTACCCCAAATAATACAAACCTGGAAGAAGCCTCCAGCTACATTCCTCCTATGCAGCTTTAGATGACATCCGCAGGAAGGCAAATATACAAATTAACAATAAAAGCATATCTTATATCCTCTGAGACCAGAGGCTTGGTTTTCCTTAGCAAAACTTCAGTTGTTTTTTTTTTTTTTTTTTTTTTGATTCAGCTGCAAGTAGCTATTTAGCAGTCAGAGTGCAGTGGTGGATGCTGGAATCATCTTTAGTGCTGGTCCCACAAACTCATGGTCCTTCCTCCCGTGGGACTTCTCGGCAGCAGGGGTGTCATGCAGCGGGACCAGTGGCTCTCCCGTATGTGTCTTAGATGACATTCATGTCCTTATCGCATCTTTTTCTCAGGGAAAGTCAAAAGCTTGAGTTAAAGCTTGAGCATGAGGTGTTGAACTCAGCTCCGTGCCAGAGTGGACCCAGAACACAACTTCACTTTGAACAGGTTTGAAAGAAGGACAGCTCACACATCAGGACATTTGAATAGGAACAGCATGTACCTCCCTTGATAGGTAAAAGTAGGTCAACTAGTATTGTTGGAAAAATAAACATTTGGGTGTAGCAATGTTCTTCAGATGGATGGTATCACTTTCAGTGACATGACTGGGCAAAAACTGGAGACTTAGCAGTTCTTCCAGTCTAGGAAACATGTGGCTTCAGTCATGGTTAATCATATCAACTATGCTGTACAGACTTCTCCCTTGCCTGAGGCTAAGACAGATCTGGAAATCAAGAAATACATTTCTGTTTCTGATAAGATTTGCACTTCTATTATGCTTTTTTCACCTGAGATACACAAAGCCCTCATTAAACGTGAAGTAGCTGATCTTTGCAAGGTCTTTTTGAAATAGATTAATATCACTCATATTTTTATGCTGGAAGCTTGGGCACGGGGAAGCTGTATGGACTGACTACTGTCGTATATTATTAGAATCAGGACATCTGTACTTTTCATCACCATTTTCTAACAACAAAGTTGTTCTTTAATATTTCATCCATGGGCTTATCTGGTTTCAGTAAGCAGCTTGTGTGGCGCTCACTGAGCTAGCTTTAAACTAAATAGCTTAGAAGCAAGGTTGCTGTGTTGGTTTTGAAGCTGGGTTTCTGCCCTTTCTCAAATACCCAACACTGAGATGATGGGTTTTCCAGTGGTTGCTGATTTAGCAGTTTTCCAGGTATCTTATTTAAAGCCTCATTGTGAGTTCCAGACTACATATCTCAGAGCTTCCCATTTACCCACAGCATCTCCACTGGAGATGCAGCAGTTCTTTTTCAGGAATTAATCATATTTTGTATTCATCCCAGTAGATTCAAAAGGAAACTCAAAGCGACAAGAAATTTTCCCACTACAAGAGAGCTTCAGCTCAGAGGTGAAACCCCGCGGCTGGCTGGCTAGCAGTTCTTCACAGAATCTAATTTTCACAGCTGTAATTCTCTATTTCTAACAGCAACAATGAAGACACAGGTGAGACTGGCATGCCTTTGCCACTTCTTTCTCCTAAGTTATAATTTTACTTAAGATTTTCATACCTGGATCTCAAATACCGTAGAAACCAAAAAATGCCAAGCCTGTGTGAGCTCACTATGCCACTTCTTTTTATCCACAAATTCTGTTGAATTCATTTTCCCCCTGCAGACTTCATACTAGCTTTCTTGGGCCTCCCACAGAACATTCTGGGGTCACTTGTGCCTCCTTCCTCTCCCTGAGCATAGGGTCACCAAACCTGGTGAAGCAACAGTGACTAGTGTCAAGCAGTGCATATTGTCAGCAGAGGACAAGCCACCAGGCTGACAGTAGCCTGCAGGTACCTGTGGTGCCCATGTTTTAGAAAGCCCGTGTCCTGCTCCCCATCTGCATCCTCTTTACAGATCCCTGCCATTTCACCGCTGTTGAATCCTTGCACTTTTAGTTTCTCTGGGTCCTTCACTTTTCAGCGCGAGGAAGAGCAAGGAAGAGAGGGGCCGCATAGCCCATGGGATTTATGCTCAGAGTAGAGGTCCCAAAAGCTGCAAAGCAAAGCATGGAGTTGTGCCAACGCATGGAAGCACAGGAGGAAAACAGTGTTTGTTTTCAACTCTTGTCCATGCCTACAACTGGGGTCTTTGGTGGCACTTACATATAGGCTGATAGGGCTCACCCCCAGGATCCCAGCTTTTGTGGGCAAGTGAGGATGTTGCAGCAGGGGCAGGGGTGCAACTACAGCCACAAGATGACCCGAGTCTCTCACTGTTGGTATCTTGTTCTTCTTGGTCTCACAGGCATTGCATAGAGTCCAGCAGGCAAATGGGGCTCTGTGGAGAAAGCTTAGCTCAGGGCTGAGCCTGTCTGTGTAGGACTGTCTACATAGTAAGTTGCTGAAGCCCTAAGGGAAGGGTCCTCAGTGAATGAGCTTGCTCAAAAGGGCAACCAGCCAGGGCTTTACGGTTTTAACAGAGCAAAAGAAGCACAGCACTGACCCGAGGCAAATGGATCTGACTGTGGAGCAAAAGCCAGGCTCAAGATGTATCATGCATAGGTACCCTGCACCTTGCCAGAGTACCTGGGACTTCGCGCAGGGCAGCGTCCATCACTGGGACTCTGCCATGGCAGAGCACGGTGACCAGGACCTGCCAGCCCTCCCCTTCAGTGTGCCTCGCTGCAGGGGAATAATGTATCAGCATAGGTATGTCACTGCCAGCATCCATGGGGAATCCCAAGCCTAAAACCCCCACAAAAGTATTTTATATCCCCACCTACAGCAATATTGTAGGCTATAAATTTTGTATGTGGTCACTGTGTTCTTCCAGAGCATGTAGGCGGCTGTCAGCTTCCTAATCCTGGATTTATTGGCAGCAACGAGAGGAGAGAGGAGGCTCTCGTCAGGGACCAAGAGGACAAGCCTATTCTCGGCACTTTGGAGGGCTCTCTTGATGGTGGTTAGATGCACTGGAGTCCCCACAGGCTCCCATGAATATCATCCTTCCTAAATCTGAAGATGACCTACCTCTGCAAGCAACCTCCTAATTTTTCCAGTAGAATCCAGCCCCCAGTTTCACTCACTTTCTCATACCCACATCCTGAGTGGTAATTCAGCAGCAGCACCCTCATGGCCACTGGTGAGGAGCTCAGGCAGATCAACCAGCCCAAGTACTATCTCCTTGCAGGGAGATGATTTCCCAGGGCAGCATCTGACCTCTGAAGCAGAAAAGGAAGACTTTGGGGGAAATAGCAGTGATGGGCTATGGCTGCTCTCTGCCTGGGGCTGAAGCACATCAAAGGCCAGAAAGTCCCACCTGCCAGAGGTGGGAAGCCCAATTAAGGGTGTCTAAAGACCCCAACTTCATTTCTAGGACTCCTCTGGTCCCCATAAACCCTCATTTTCCAATACAAAGTAGTAGTAGAGACTGCAAAACCATGAGCTGGTGTTGCCAGCATTTTCTTCTGTAGCCACTTGAAAGCTACAAGGGGATTTTTCTGGAGCAGCAGACCCTGTGGTTCCCTTGACTTCAGAGACACACTTCCACACCTCCAGCCTCTCCCCTTGTGCAGCACAGAAAGAAATCGTAGCATTCATCGATAGCACCTTCTTTCTGCTGTGGCAGGAGTCTAAAGCACCACGGAAAGCCAGCAGGTAATGATGGTGCTCACAGGTTGGTTCC
>JAHREE010000459.1:1649504-1681357 GCA_033628505.1 Tringa tobata | reverse complement strand
CCGCCGCTCCGCGCTGCAGCCCCGGCTCTGCCCCGCGCTCCCCCCGCAGCAGCATCCAGACCCCACCTGAGGGTGCACCCGAGGCTGGCAGCCCCGGGCCCCGCACGTCTCTGCTAGAAAAGGGAAATATCTGTTCCCCTCCCCGCTCCTCCGCCCCAGGCTGAGCCCCTGCAGTCGCCCCCCTGGGATCTGCCGGGGGTCGGCAGCCCCTCCGTCCAAGCTGTGCTGGTCCTTCACAGCCGAGCCCGTTGTGTCAGCAGGTCCTAAGGCAGTTTAAGACGCGAGTCTTAAATGTCTGCAATGTCCAGGGCGAGGGAGCTAGGCAGCATGGAGGCAAGGCTTCCAGCACCAGCAACCTCTGCGGCTCAAACAGGTCTGACCAAAACTCAGGTTGGTACCCGTGCATGGAATTTAAGCTTCCATATCCAAGGGAGTCTAAGGCATTTAAGCTTCCATATCCAAGGGAGTCTAAGGAATTGAAGCACCTGTATCTCGCTGTGTCTCAGCCTAAAGACTGAGAGAAGCAGCGCAGAGTAACCAGGAAACACTTTTATTTGGCTTAGCAAGGGCATTGTCCAGACAGTTTATCCCCATGCTTTTTGAAGGACAACAGTCTATGGTAAATAAAAAAATTACATTAATTTCACCTATGGATTCTGTACACTAAATGCAGACATAAGAAGGCCCAGAAACATAGGAACATCTTACATGAGTCCAGCCCTTACTGCTCTTAGACGTGTTGCACTCTCCATTGAAAGTAACTTTATTGTTTTTAGAGAGGGACTGTCCTTCACCAATCGATCTCATGGTGAATAACTGTTTTGTTCTGAGTCTCTGCCATCTGGACCAGACCGACAGGATGATGAAGGACTAACCGTGCTGTCTCTGAAAATTGAAATTGGGGGAGTAGGGTGATGATGAGCCCTGTGGCTGTGCAAATCACATGCTAGCTAGCCCAAGGAAACTTTTTGTTGCTATTCTGCGTCTTCTGTCCCGGCTCTTTGTACTCCACAGTGCATCTGCCTGGATGATTTCCTGACATTGGCAGCTTTCAGCACCTCTGCTTCTTCTGGGTTTCACGAATGCTTGTCTTCCATACTCTGGAAGATGATGCAAGGCATGCCAGCCTGTTCTCAGCCTCCTTGGTGTTTGTTCACACCTGAAGGAGGAGAGCTGAGCAGCTAGAGACAGAGGAAGAAAGTCAGAGACCAGCAAGAGACCTCTGCAGATCAGCTTGTGTAATCGCAAGAAGCGGTGTGCAGCCCTGGGGAAAGCACCTCAGCCTTTCACTGGCCAGGCACCCATGAAGCCAGCACCCTCGAAGTCAGCACCCTCTGGTTTCTCCTCCTTGCTCGAGTCTTCTGCAGATGCTCCTCATCAACCACTTTCCAAGGACTTCTACAGCTGCTTATCTTTCCTGCTCTTCTTCTGTCTCTTCATGCTGTCTCACCTGCAAGCACAAATTCAAACTCCCATTCCCTATCCCTCATGAACTACAGGTCTGCTTCCCTACTCCATCTATCCCAGTGGAGGCCTGTCCCTCTGACACCATCCAAAGACACTCTTCCGCCCAGCTGAAGCCCAGCATGGTGGGAACGGAGCTGCTCAGCTGACAGACCTGGGACATTCTGCACGGTCTCAGGAGCATGCTGCCTGTTCCACAGGTACCCCTAGAAGACATCTTTGGTCCTGACTTCTCACATCCTCAGAGATTTTTATATTTTTTTTTCTGGATACCATCTTTACACTGTGGCCTTTCATCTCCTTAGAGCTAAAATTCCTGTGCAGGCTTCTGGCATTTCAAATCTCAGCTACTCCCACCTCCTTTTCTTTCTGGCCCCAAAAACCACTATCTCATCCAACTTGTACCCAGCTCGAACACTGCTACGAGCACCCTTTCCTCACGGGTGGCTTTGGTTCTGCTGCTGCAGCCTCTATCCCCCTTCGCCTGCTCTGCCGTGTCCAGCAGAAGCCCCTTGCCTCTGCTCTCAAGGCCTCCCAGTGCATTACTTACTAACCAGATATAATTTCTGCTTTCAGCTAGCCCTTAAGACAAGCCTCACTTGATAGATTTTCAGACAAGCACCTTTGCCCGTTCACTCCCACCACTCCACAGGCGTGAGACGGGCACACCACAAACACCCACGCAACCACTCCCTTGTCTTCTGTCAAAATCATCATTAAAAGCCTCTGGGATGCTCTCAGAAAATCTTTACCATGGACTGCCCCTGTGCTGAGTTCGTTTCTGATCTGCTGAATGCTGCTGTTCCATCATTTTGTTCTGCTTTGCCTTCTCTTCACCTACTCTGTAATTTCCCTTTGCCTCTGCTTTGGTGCTAAGCTCTCTAGCACAGGGCCCATCTTTTTGCCTTAACCATTTAATACTCAGTCTGGTGATGTCCTGGTCCTTGATTTGGATTCCTATGAACTATGGTGGTATGAATAGTGAATCATTAGGATCAATTCCCTGGTGCTATATTGTCACTCTAGCCATTGGCTACAGCTCCAGGTAGTAATTTGCATTTAACTCTGCTTCAGCACCTCCATCTGAAGGTAGGAAATGTGTGATGTTACCTCTAATCATCGCTGACTTTAAAAGTAGGGGTAGATAACCTATAGAAATAAGTGCTGTAATTCCTTGTCTCAGAATGTAGATATCAGCTTCTCTAGTGTTACACTTTTTAACCCATTTTACTCAAATTTAATGTAGCTATTTAACTTTCATTTTCTTTCAGCTACTAACCCCTCACCTAGTTCAAATGATTCATCCCTACTGCATTCACTGCCCAGGAATGTTGGCTTTCAACAAACTACAGCAAATAATGTAAAATAAACACTAGTGTGCTTTCATCTCACAACAATCTGGGTTAAGTACATATTTCACACACTGCACCACAGGATATGTTAAATTAAAATCAGAACCACCAGATTTAAAAATCCAATGCCAATTCAAACCATTGCCGAGTTATTTCTGTATTCGCTTATATGCAATAGCGGGCATGAGTAACAAACAGCCATTGCTTTGTTAACCCTAAAATATGCCATTTGACAACTTTTTTCTTCATTAGTTGAGGAAAACAGAATCACAGAATCACATTTCCATTTGAAACTACTCTTAGCAGAAAAGACTCTTATATCCTGTTGAGTATCCTGGTCTCTTTGAACAAATCCGAGAGCTTACAGATAGTTTTCTCTCCATCTTCCTCTTATTTTAGTGTTCCACATTTTCAAAATTACTTTCAATCACACTCTGAAAAAGCAACCTGGAATTGCTTTCTTGAAATGATAAATGCTTTTTTAAATGTCTGCTGCTTCTTGCTGCCAGAATCAAGCAGTCTGGATCTTGCATGTATTCATTTTCTAGTCAAAAGATGTACGGAGCTACATTTGAACAAAATACTGTAAAAAAGAGGTTGCAGAGACTGGGATCTGACGGGAAAATATCCATGTACTGGGCAAGACACAGATTTAATGCACTCTTACTCTAGATTTCCATAGTGTAATGTCCTATGAATCTAGCTTCTCATTCCAACAACACTAGGATAGGAATCGTGCTTGGTTGTTGATTTATTTTGAAGATAGGCAGAATAGACATTATATATCCTTTAGATTATGAATGCAAGATTAGAGACTCCCTAAAATTTAGAAAGGCTCTCTTTCAATGCCTTGTTGCTATGTTTAGACTTTAGCGGAGTCTAAAAGCCAGAAATTAAATTCTGGGGCTAGCAAGAGGAAAAGAGAATTATTGTAGTTCACCTCTTTTCTTTCTCCATAATATGGCTCGATTAGGCTTTTGCTTTCTCTCTGCAGTGCCTGCTAGAAGAGATGAACAGGGATGTTTTGGGGAGCTTTGCTAATGTAGTCCTTTTACAGCAAGACGCCTTTCTCTGAGTTGCTTGGAAGGATCCGCGCTTATGGGAATGACTGAAATGTCCTGGGGACAGAAAAAGAAGTAATTTCATTTTAATAGGTTAACGGTTCCTGGATCCTGAAGAATCCACCACTTGCCAAAACTTCTGCTTGCTTTTCTTCTTTCAGCTTTCACGCTGCTGTAAAGCTAGAAAACGTCTTTCCCTGACCAAGGAAAATCGTTGACCTTTACTGGTGTTGACAAATACAGCAGAAGACAAATCCAGATACAAATATTTTCATGCATTGCCACAGAAACTCTTTAAGAGCTGCATGGCCCTGTCTGGTCAGCTGAAATGTGAATGCAGTCCCTTGGCTGAGAATGGATGGAAAACCTTTCTCTCACTAACAAAGCAGCACTATGTGCTCTTCCACCCAGCACAGGAGGAGAAATGTCTCTATTACCCCACCCCTGCTTTGTTTCTCTTTTAGGTCAGGTTTTGTATGAGGACAAAAGCAAAGAAGCTTACTCTTGGGACCATAGGTTGGAGGAGGTGGTAATAAGAAGAGAAGGGGAGTTGGTTTTAAAAGATGTGCGGGTTGGACATTTTATTCTAGCAGAGTCTTTGAGAGACAACGGAATATTTGTATTCCCAGAATTAGAACAGCTTTTTTTACAGCTCTACTGCTGTAATTTAGGTTTAGAGCTCAGTTCAAAACCCAGTACTACCACAACTGGCATCGGTAAAGAAAAGAGGATAAATATACTAGTATTTTTTCCTCCTTTGAAATTAAAAAAAAACAATAAATGTCAGGATTTTCAAAATTATAGGAAAATTCAGTCTAAGAGATTTTCTCAGTTGGCTTCAACAGTCTTTGGATCCAGTCCTTGGAGACAATACTACTTCTACAGCAAAATGTTATAACAAGGGAGAAGAGCACTGAATCTAATAGCCACTGTAGAGCAGAATTATGTTTTACTATGTTCCTGTGGAGGTCTATATACTAGATTACAAAAGCCTTTCAACTTCTTTCAAAGGTTGAAGGCCTTATTCTCTGCTCTCCAGATGTGCCTGTATTACACGTTAGGGGAGTGGTAGGGCAGGGTTGGGCTAGGAGATGGGCAGCAGAAGCAGGTACATCATCAGGAGAGGAGAAGGCTGAGGGAGACCCTAGTTCAAGTTTTGATGCAAAACTTTCTCTTTTCTACCACTGATTGGTAAATAGTCCATAGTATCTCCACGGGCCAGCCCACTACAGAACTGCATGGAAATCTTCTGCGGCAACTTCTTTACCACCATAAAAAAAAGATAATTTTTTTAAAACAAAGGGTTTTATCTAATTGGGGCAAATTCAAAGAGAACTCATTCTGAAAAACAAATTTTTAGAGAAAGTCTTCCAAGAAGCCCTTACCTGAACTTTCTGGAAGCAAATGTTTCAAGTTTTTAGTTTGAAAAGATGATTATACCAGGATTTGACTTTTATTTTATAGTACACACACAAAAATATTTTTCAAGGTGGGGAAAGAATGACACATCGACTTTTTCCAAAATGAAACACTGAGAGTAGTTCAAAAAGGGGGTTTTATGTGTGTTTTGGGGGAGTTTAGTTTGGTCTCATAAGAAATTTGGGAGAAAAATTGAGTGTCTTTGTTCCATTCTGAGAAAGAAGAATTTTTCAAACCTGTTCCTTTCCCTGTAGACCCAAAAAATCCATCGCTCACCCATCCCTGATACTCAGGAGCCTGCACCTTTTCGATGGCAGGGCTGGACTTGTGCTGTGGGTGCTTGGTGGGAGCACAGCCAGAGAAAAGCACTGTGCTGTCAGGGGTATAGAAACTTCAGCTAGTGGGTAGGAGTGGGTGAGCCTGAGAATTACCCATGCTTGTCTGAAAACTGGCAGCCTGGCTGGAAAGCATCCAGGATCTCCAAGTGCCCAGAGTTTACAGGCCAGCCCAGGAAACAGCCTGCTTTAACAGCTCTGGGACACCCGGGAGGCCTTTTTTTGGTTCACTGCAAACCTTTACTCACACGCACATGCCCCACCTTAAGCAGCAATCCAGTCATTCTCAAAGAATGTCTTAAAAATAATTAAATGACTTTACATCATGTTCCAGGAGATTAATTTTTTCTGCCTTGCATGTCTTAAAGCTACCAGCTTATAAGGTAGCACGACAAAGTAACAAAAGGTCATACGTGGCACTACTTGCTGCCTCCAACAAGGAGGAGTAGCCTGGTACCTTATTACCCCTTTTATTTGCTAAGAAGAGGAAAGAAGAAAACTGAAAGAGTCTTGGCTTAGGCTAGGTAGTGTCCCCTAGTCTCTTTAATACAAGTGCAACATAGTGCATTTGGGATCGCTTTACCTCCTGTTAAATCATGGATGTCTTCCCAAACAGGTGTTGAACATCAAAAGTAAGTCCTCCTTAGGTGGAATTTGGAGATTCCCTTAATTTCTCCAGTATTTGTAAAAACAAACAAACAAAATAACTAACTAACTAACAAAACCAGATTAAAAGTGAGGAAAGGCTCTAACTAATGCCAGTGTGGTACCACCTGCTGGGCTTGGGGGGTTGTTTCGTTTTTCTTTTCATTTTTTTTACTTTCTTGAGACTTAAATATCCACATTTTAAGACGGGAGGAAAAAAAATGCATCAACAGCAATAGGCAGAAACAGCTGCTAGAAACAGTTCTTGTAATAATATATTGCAAATAAATAAATTACTCAACTTCACAGTAGGAACAGAAAGGAGAATAGCTGGTGGGGCAGGTCAACTGGTGCCCCCAGCAAGGTGCCCTCGGGTCAGGCTTAGCTTGTGCATGGGCGGCATGGCCATCTCTGCCCAGCCTGCCCTTGGGCTCACTGGTGGCTCAGACACCCCTGCACCAGTGATGGCCAGGGCACTGAGTCCTGGCTCATAGCCCAGCTCCGCCAATGGTGGCACAGGAGTTTGATGAAGCACTTCTCTTTCTCTATCTTTTTTGCCCACTTTTTATGCCTTCTTTTTAGTAACACTTTTTAAACCAGCTTAACACTGATTCTTAGGGGAATCATAACTTCCCTTTCATATTAGGATAACGAAAAATGGAGGTGCCATTGTTGGCCACTACTCTGCATCGCAGCCCCCATATCTCATTCCAGTCCCTGGCACCCCAAGCCACAGGACAGATGCGGCTCTAATAAGCTCTCCTGGGCAAGCTACTAGTCTCCTCAGGTGGAAAAAGGACATAAAGAAGAATAAATATCTCAGGATAAATGAAAAACTTTTCCAAATTTTTCTCTCTCTTCTCAAGTGTTTGATGAAAACGTTGTCGAAGAGGAAATAGAGACTAAAAGAGAAAATGACAATCTGTGGGCTTTGTATCAGACACTGAATATGAAAGATGAGAAAGGAAAGAAAGAGACAAAAGAAAGGGAAGAAATAATATGAAAATGAATGAAAGAGAGGAAATGTCCAAGATATGAAAAGAAAGTGAGAGACAAAGTGGCTGAGAAAAGAGGGAGAAAAAATTTTGAAGGAAATATGTGAGGCTGCAAAACAGTAGCTGTACATGTGTCTAGTGGAAAATAGTCATTATGGGGCACGTATAAGCAAATATGACATTAAAAATTACACAATAGCAGATAAGTAAAGACTGTGGGTAGGTCTGGATAGTTCTCCTCCAAATAAGGCAGCCGAAAGTCAGCGTTCCCTTATTGCAGCTATTGTGAACCTAAAGTTCACTTGTACTGAAATGTTTCCTTACTTTGTATCATAGACTGATAAGTGATTTGTTCCACTGGGAGAAAACCTTTTATCACCACGGCCCATGTGTGTTTTGTTGGCACAGTATCTGAAGTCCAATTATTCAATATACTTTTTCAGCTGGTGGGTATTTGTTTGAATTTTTAACAAAGGTGGAGTAAAACAGTGTTTTTGAAAATTTCTGTTTTGCACTTTCTCAGCTCTTCTTTTGCTATTCTTTCTCTCTCTGTCTCCAGCCAAATCCACTCCCTAACTACTGAGGCACTACAGCCCTTAAATCAAAAATCATTGAGTGTTTGTAATACCCTATTCACCCACAGACATACCGCTTCTTCCAGTGGCTGTTCCTGCTGCCACTGTGCTGCCACTGTCTTTGGGCTCTGAAGGGGCCAAGCACAGTCAGTCACATCTGCCTCCGTCGAGGGACCGCTGTGGGGAGAACGTGCGAAGCAAAACCAAGAGCCATAGGTGCCGCAGTGCAACCGGCTCTCCCAACGCTAGCGGAACCAACAGACGTGTACCTCTGTCTAAACTGAAGAGCATCGCAACTTTTTAGTATTAAACATCTGATGTTTTATGGTAATAATACATTTGACCATTTTGACCAGTGGGCTTTTGTAAGTCAAAAATTAGGCAAAGGTGAGACAGTATATAAACTTTATGCATCAAGAGAAGCTAGTAATAACTGCTATAAATCACAGACTTGGTAAAAGCTGATGGTGTACTAAGCACCCTACACTCAATAAAGAAACAATTTTCTTTCTTTGCATCCCCAGCATCCCTCCCATTTAATGATGGCTGAAACAATCAAACCATCCCCAAGTCACTGACCACATGTCTTGATACATATCCCTAAGGAACATGTATCCTTAGGAGATAGGTTGCAGATCAAGACATTGGAGTGCTGGTTGGCTGCAGCTCTATTAAAAATTAGTCATAGAGTGAAACTAAATAGAAAGCAATTATACAGAAAAAATTGTGGCCCTGGGAAGAAACGAGGACCCAAACCTTCTTTTAGGCAGAGACCTTATTGAAAAGTCCAACCATCATTTCCCAAAAAGGAAATGAACTTCTTGTTTGTTCCCACTTGTCCAGGAAGAAAAACAACACAAGATAAATAAACAGGGTTGCCGCAAATAAATATTTGTCTCTGAGTATCAGTGTCAAACTAGCATCCTCCTGGAAACAAACTGGCAAGATCCTGAACGTTGTCTCTTCTGCTGGGATGAGGGAAATACTGCATGCAGCCACTGACAGCATGTTGACTTATGAATACAGAACTGGGGAACTGGGACATTGCAGTGAAGACCTGTCTCTCCTTCACTTGCAAAAATCCTGAGGTCTAGATAAGAAAATGCCATTGAGAGAGAATACCATAAGGTCAGTCTCACTTCTCAAGGTGACATTCCTTCCCCTTTCTCTGTGTTGTTGCCCTGTTGAGCTAGCTGAAAGCCATGGGGAATTTTACCATGTGAGACTGTTTACATTTAAAAAAATAAATAAATTTCAGATTTCCTACAAAGCAGAAATTTCATAACTCTGATAGTTATGGAAAATACTTAGTGCAGTATTCTGAGACTTGATTTAATCTTGTTATATTGTAATGCACGGGTTTTCACTTTTTATTTGATTAAAGGCCTGGCAGCAGTAGTACTAGGCAGTGACATGACCATGAACCGCTAGCAATCCCACTGAAACAGCTCACTTATAGGTAAGCATGTTACAGTGATCTCAGGGAAGTGAGAAGAATCAATATGTGGCGTTCAGCAGGTAGGCAGCAGGCACCACGGGGTGATGGCGTTGCACTGCTGAGCTCCATTCAACTAGGGGGCACTGTGAAATCGCAATGCTGCTCAGCATCCAAGTTGTAACCCAAATTTGCATGGACGCCAAGAAGACATAGGAACACAGATTAGCTACAACTCCTCCTGTACAAGCTTGTATTTTGGCACATCTTTGTATCTACTCACTGCCCCCTTACATAACAATCCTCCTGTTTTATCCAACGATTACATTTTAGAGGTACGGAATAGGAAAAGGTCTCTTGAACCACCTATCCCCCTCCTACCACAGGTGACTACTACCTTAAAAATGGTTTTAGAATAACATTACTTAACACAAATATTGAAACCCAAGGTCCTGATAACATTCTGACTACAAGCTTTGAAGTAACCTTTGAAAGTAGTACAAGAGGGTTATTTTCTGCCATCAGATGACACGTTATTCTGCAATGACATTTGCCTTCTCTCTGAGTGTGGCACACTGTGATAAAGAACTGTGTTGTTTATCTTCCATTCACAACTGCTTGTAAAGAACTTAAATACTCATGCCACATCACCAGCCATCCCTCCTATTCTCTGCTATGTTGTCATTTAGCTTTATGATCAGTTTAACATTCTTGAGCCAAATCTGAATGCGTGGGACAGCGTAGTACTTGTTCCAGACACGTTCAGTGAATGCTGAGGTAGGATTTTATAAGCATCTCTGAAATCCTGTGCTACATTCTATTATGATCCCTCCACCCAAAAGTTTTATGAAACAGTCAAGTTTCAAGGCCAGGAGTTACCATCATGATCATCTACTCTAATCTCCTGCATAACATCTGCAGTATTTCATCCACTCAATCGCTTAATACCCCTAAGGGAATTACTGTTCCCTCTTATGTGAATGAACTCTCCTGAGCCAAATAACTTCTGTTTAAAGTAAAAATATTCCTTGAGAAAAAAAATAATCCAGTCTTGCTTACATCACCTTTCAATATCAAATACCTTCTCTTTACATAAGAGCTAATAAACTATGAGCAAGCCATCTGCTGACTTCATCAGTAAGCTTAACAAACGGAGCTTCAACTCTCTTTGTGATGCATATTTTTCCACATATCTAAGTTTTTTGCACACCCTGCTTGAACTGTCTCCACTTGGTCACATTCGTTTTGAAGAGGATGCCAGAGCAGACACAGCACTCCAGAAAAGGTCTTGTAGTCTGGTTCAGTCCAGATATCCAAAACACAGATGTCTATTGCCAAGGTTATCCCAGGGGCAAAACCTCTTCCCTGTGATTCTGTGCGAAGCACAACTTCCCTGTGCTGCCCACGAGGAGCTGCTTTAGGGCCTGGGAAATGCCAACCATTTCTTTGAACCTTCGTGAAGAATCCAGGTAAAAGGCAAAGGCTGCAGACAAAAGCTCGGGGGACAGGAGCGAGGGAGAGAGCCTGCTTTTGAGGACATTTCTTTCTCCTCAGTCCTGACACAGTTACTTGTTTAGGAGACAGGTTTTTGTATGTACATTGTCACAGCATTAAGGAGCTGCAGTTCAGGGTCAGAGCCCCGCTGTACAAAGCCTAAAGCTGCTCCCTGCCCTGTGCCCTGTCTACAATTTTTTGCTACAGATGCAGAGTGCTCATAGGGCTTTTGTTTACTGTTTCTTTCACTGTGATTCAAAGTAATGATCAACGTAGTTCTTCTGTATTTTTTTTTAATCTGTGCCTTATTTTTTTTCGTTCAACCATCCAGGAGTGTTTGCAGTAGTTCAAAGGGCTTGTAAGTTAGGACTTCAGAAAGCAGGTTGTCAAGTCAAGCAAATTCGTGTATAGTAAAAAATAACAGCAAAGGCTTCTTTTTTTCCTAAATCTTTTCATTCCTGACCTATGTTAAAAAGATAAATACAGATATCAATGTTATAAACAAAACAAGGAGGATCAGGAGCTTCCTACAGGTATGAAAGATAAGGGTTTATTACTTCATTAGAGTTTACTTTCTTGTCTAATTCTCAGTCACAGCTCTGCTCACCGTTCCTGACTACTAAAGGCATTCAGTAAAGCAACTGGGCCTAAACCCAATAGGAAGCAGTTGAGGAATACTTTTACAATAGAGCAGCTTTGTGAAAGCAGAGATTATATTCATTGTTTCACTGTGGAAAAACAGTGCTGAGATGGGGATGAGGAAAAATGAATTGATACATGATGTTACTCTTCACTTGATTTGCTGAATAATAACTAAGATGAATTCGAGCTATGTCATTCAGCTCTGAATTTGTTTAGAAAGGGGTCAGGGAGTGAAGGAGATGGCATTCCATCTGAGGTTTGATTTGCATTTCATAGAGGTGGGGGCTATGTAACTGAACTTAATTCCTGCTGAATATGGTGGATTTTCTTTCAGTTCCTCTCTGGAAATAAAAATGTTCTTTGCTTAGAAGTAGGATATTTCTTTAGAAAATAAGAAAGGTCTATCCTTATTTAAAAAAGAAAGGCTGTGATAAAAGGATGAAACGAGGTAGAGGCCATAGTGGGAAGACTCTAGATCCTGATGGTCTCTCTTGGCTACCTGCTCTCAAAACTCTCATTTGTACCCTGTGGGGACTCAGCTGGCATTGGATGTGACTGCTTTTTGTGATTTAGCAGAAGGATGGTGCTGTGGCTAAAGCAGCAGTGCAGCATTCAGGAGGAATCAGTTCAGTTTCAGGCTCTGACACAGACTTTCTCTGAGATGTTGAGCAGATCACTTACACAAAGAGAAAGCAGAAAGGCAGGAAGACAAATCCATTCAAGTCAGTGCTTAAACAATGGAGATTACAGCATTTCTACTTTAGAAACTCTATCATTTTTTAAAACAATATAATTTTTAAAAGAAACATAACATCAACATTTCCCCTGCAAAAATTTTTGCAATTAATTTTCCCCAAATGACAGTTTGGATTATTTTGTTCTTAGTAAAAACAATATTAAATCCTTTGAGAGCAAAAATAGTTACTTAGAAAAAAACCACTACAATAAGTGTGTGTCATAGCACTGCAGAAATGAAGTCCATCTGCAACCTGTTCTCTGAATCCACTGAGCTAGTGCGGGCACAGAGACCCTCAGTGAAGGGAGAAGAAGTGGTGGCAGAGGGGAAATAGATGAAAATCTCAGCAGATAAAACCCAAGAGCAATGGTTAATAAAATGGATGGAAAAGAGCAAGTGTAAATGTCAGTTCATTTTCCTCAGCCTGGAGGGAATGGTTGGCTACCCATTCAAAGTGAAGTGTTAGTCCCCAGAAAGTGTGGTCTCCCCAGAAATTGTTCCCTGCATCAGAAACTGGAAGGCCACCTCTGCCAACCCAAATTTTAAGACCATTTTGTCACATTGCGGAGATGCACAAAAGTATCTGCCATCCTCCCAGGCACCATATGGACCAGAGCTTGTGGCTCTTCTCACAGGATTCAGAAATTATATTATCATTTTTCCTCTTGTTTACTGGAGGGAAGGATACTATGAAATTTAAAAGATCAAGTGGAAAAGTAATGGAATAAAAGGAAAAGGAAGAGGCTCTGAGTGCTGAATTACTGAAGAAGGGAAGGAAAATTCACCCACCTTCTAAACCTGTATTGCTTTCAGCAAGAGGAAAGAGCCACTCAAATGCAAAAAGCACAGGGGAAACAGCAGTGGCTTCTGAAGTCTAAACATTTTCTTCTGCGCTGTTCAATGTAAGCATTTTTGATCTGTATATGTGTGTGTACACACATACAGAGAGAAGCAAAAGATCATCTCTGCTCTGAAAAATTAAATTACTAGAGAGCTTGGGAACAGCAGAAAGTAAGTAATATGGGCCTTGTGTTCACATAATTGGCAATGGATATTACAGGACGTGTTCTCTGAAGTTTGTTCCTTTACTTTGCAATCAATTAAGTCAGAGGAGATGCAGCAGCTCCACCTTTCTTCTATAAGACAATATTGACACCTCAAATGACATGATGGTGAAGGAGAGCTTGCTTTTCATGGTCATTAAGTACACCTGATGAGTGCCAGTACCATTCCTGATGCCCTGTAGAATACAAAAAATACATAGCTCTCGTTAAAAAGAGTTTTGTTTAAAGGCCCAGCCCAGAGGCCCCAGGAACCACCGGAAGGGCTGTGAAGTATACAAGAATACCAGACTTCGGTTTTCAAAAAATGTCTTCCTTATGTGGAAATACCAGTCCATGATCAAAAGTGACCGGGAGTCTCAGGAGTGCAAATGCCACAGAAAGTCACCTTAAAAATGCCTCTATAGCTTCTGCTTTTGAAAATGCTGTGCCCAAGAACAAATGAGGACAACCCACCCTGTGGAAAGCGTACTGACTCCTTGAATGTCACTGGATTTAGAAAGCAGATCTTCTAGCCACACAGTGTCCCCAACTTCCTGCTTACAAACTGCTTCAGCATTGACTCAGTAGGAATAACACCATCCACTGAATCACCCACCCATCTGCAACACCTGCTTCTTCCTTAGCTATTACGCCTTCCCTGGGATGACTCAGTTTAGCTGCTCTGAGCTTGTGAGATGGGAGAAGACCATATCTTAAGACACATGAGCTGAGGGGTATGCAAGGCCCCCTACCAATTAGCAGCTTTCTGCAATCTGGGGTGCAATAATCCCTTGTCCACTCCCTGTGACTCCACGCCATTGGGGGTTGTTTTGTAACTTTTCCAGCCCTGCCTATCTGGAACACTTTCCTGCCGAGACACTGACTCACTTCCTCTTTAGGAAGCTCACCCAAAATCCTTTTCACTTTAGCTTATAAACTATTATTAACTCCATCTGTAAAGCAAAACTTTACTCATCAGTAGAGCTAGCTGGGAATTTTCCAGTGATGCACACTTTTTTTTTTTATTGGAAGATGTTGATTTGTTAAAACATAAATCTTTTTTAGAAACACACCAGTTTTGCTTAGGCTTTCATCAGAAAAATTGCTTGCATCCAAAGAAAGAGAACAGCTCAGTTTAGCCAAGACACTAGCGGTTAAGTCACTCACATAGCAAAGCAGGGCTTTTTTGGCAAAATAGGGACCTGAATCTGATTCCACTATCCTACACAGTGCCATAAAAACCATCACCTCTTAGGATGGAGCAAGTTCATGGCCTCTCATTGATGCTGTTTTATTAAGTGCCAGTCAGTGGGACAAGGACTTGGTCCTGATAGCTTCTCCATTTCGCATCAGTGCTTAACCCCTAGGCAATTGGGATTAAGTTCTGCTCAGGAAACCCTTCTTTTTTTTCTCTTCCTCATTTTCCTGAGAAACTTCAAAAGTTCTCATGTTCTTCCCACTGAGGACTAGGATTTTTAAAATATTGATAGTTTTCACAGAAAAGGAGAATTAAAAAAGATTCCAGATCAGTTGTACTTACTGTTTTTACTAACAGTAGTCCCAAGCAGCAGGTAGCTCCATTCACCTTACAAACATACAAACTGTAGCTAACATATGTTTTTTTTCTTAGGGCCAGTGGGAAATTTCTTTGTGATTTACCTCTATCAGAAAGAGACCACGTCAGTTGAAATATTTCTTCTGAAGTGTCCCATATTTATTAAATTTCTGATGTATGAAGTGATAGGTTTCTGTGGCTGATGGACACTCCAAATCTGTCAGAACATAGGCACAATTGTACATTTGGATTTTGCTACCAATAAAACCCGGTTCATTAGCCATATGCCTGTGTTCTTCATGGGCTAAAGAAGCAAGACTCAAATGACAAACGTGGCTCTTTTTTTCTTTATTTTCCACACATGGCTCAGGATGAACATCTTACAGAAGTTGGTTGAGATACTTAAGATAAATTGTGACATTTAAATATATATTCAGTAGTTTATTCTGCATCTATATTTCTGTCTCTTTGAAAATGTGCCCTTCTACAGTAAGAGGAATGCCATTATCATCTGAACTATATCTCTATTTTGTATTGCTATAGTATTGCTCAGTAGGAATCACAGGGCTAATGGAACTATTACCACTCATTTTCATTTTGTAATCTGTTATTCATCCATCCAGTGTTGAGCTTCTGGGCATCTTACAAACTACAGGTTGCTTCCCATCTAACAACCAAGAAGTCCTGGAATTGGTATGATTCTATGGTAACCACCATGATCCTACAAGAGCAATCATGTGCTGTCCAGCACAGCTGCAAGTACCCATTTGATCAAAAGAACCAAACAGAATAGTATACTTCTTTCTGGAAAGCAAAGGCTTTGGTTACTACTTAGGCTGAAATACCCTACTGTATGAGGACACACTTTCTTCCAGTACTCTATACTTAACTGTGACACTTGATAGTGAGAAGGAGCTTCTTTCTTCTAGGAGAACGTAATCATTGAAGAGATCTCATTTCTAGGGAAAATGCTTGTCTTCTATTTCTAGGAAAGACATTCTTTCAAGGAGGTTTAATCTTGGCCGCATTTTCTTTCCACATACATGTTGTGAACTGATGTTTACTGCTAGCACAAAAGGACAGGGAAGGGAAATGTCCATGCAAACGAAATTTTCAGCTGAAGAGTGAAGAATCTGAAAGGGTTTTGACTGCAAAGGAAAAGAAAAAATCCAAGCCAATCTGCCTTTTCCACCCCCTCTATTTGTCAGTTACTCCCCCTCCTTTAGACTGTCAGATTTCAACTCCCATTCTACTGTAGGGGCACATAAATCTTGCCAGAAATGCTTCACTCATTTAACACCTACCTGCTGAAGCTTAGATTCAGAGAGAGGGGGAAAAAACAACCTCAAACCCTGGCAATTCTTATAAATCACAGTGTTGCTAATCTCTTTTCAAGAGAGTCAAATGTAAAGTCATGTTCCTTCTTGTGAAAACATTACTAGCCTGTGGGTGTCAACACAGCCTTCTTTTCCAAGAAATCTGTTGCATCCCACAGTGACTCTAGAGAAATTGCACTCTGATGACAGTGAAGAGAGGCTGCTAGAAAAACATCACACGCCAGTTCCATACAACAGCAACCTCAACAAGCACTTGTTTTTGTAAGATCATCTCTCTCTGGTTTCACAAAAAGCAACACTGAACTTCAACATGTTACATTTTAGGGGGTTTGTTTTTACAACGTCATTGTTGCGAGCTCTTTTCCCACCCCAAAATCACATTTTCAACTTCTTTATTCATTCCGTGCCAAGAGACACTACCCTGTTTCTTTACAGGTCTCATGAAGCATAAACAACAACTTCAGCCACCTGGCTGCTACTTCTACAGGTCTTTTTACACAGTCTGTCTTCTAACTGTAGGACTGACTCCTTCGCTGGGAGGACACCTCCTCAGACCCAAGTGGGTCAGCCTATGGCATCTGTCTTGTTTTGACAAGGGTCTTGGCCCCTCCTCATGAAAAGACCATCCCTGATCTCTCAAACCCTTGCAGAAACCGATCTACTCATAAGATCTCAGGGACATCCATGCTGCTCACATGCTTCTTCCCAGATTAGTATCTGGAAGGTGTCTGTAGACCTCTTTCAGGGAAAGACCCTTTTCCAGGGAGCAGTTTTACAGCTAAAGAAAGGAAATAAGAGATGTTTATGAAGAGAGGGCGGAGCCTAAGGAAGTCAGCATCCAGTGTATTACCAAAAGACAGCACTGATGAAGAACTGTAGTTGCACTTGAAGTGTCATGAAATATGGGATTCCTCTATGTTAGAAATAAGTTCCTCATTATCAGAACAGGAAGATTGTTTGCATTCATGTGCATGAGGAGCACCATAAACTGACCTTCCAGTTTCTGCATTAATCAGTCTGAGTCATTGGGTTTTACAGTTTTTGTATGTGTTTTGGTTTTATGTATTCATTTATTTGGGTAGAGAAAAAAATTTCAGATATATCTATGTTGGAGTAGTGTCTAGAGCTCAGACCACAACTTCGCCTTGGCCGTATTTCTGTCCAAAATAATGACTCGGCTTGTGACAAGTTCATATGAAGTCATGGGGCTGTCTGAGAATGCCTCACTCTAGACAACACTTATCCTTTCCAATCCTCCTGCTTCCCTCTCAGCAGTTACTCTGCTGCCAGGGTTAAGTCAAGATACCCCCTTTTCAGACTGCCCTGAATAAGCAACAGCACATACCACAGTCTGTGTCTCTCAGCCAATGCACACACACCTTAGGCATGAACAGGCAAAGCTTCATGTCTCACAGCCCTTAACGGGTGAGTTCTCTGGCTGACAGATGTACGTGTCACCATGTGATACTTCATTACTGGAGGGTTTGTTAAAAAATAAACAAACTTCAAGTTACCAAAAAAAAAAAAAAGATTTGTTCAAATCAACTATTCACAAGGAAATAAGTGCCTGCTCAAGAAGATAAGAGGAAGCAATGAGCTGTTTCCACATAAGACATTGTTCTTCACTTTCGTCTCCCAAACAGCAGGAGAAAGAGGCCATTTCCTCCTTCTAAAGTTCATGCTCTTACTTCATTACACAGTGGGGAGGCCTGGGGAACTGCTGCTCAAGCACGGGTTTTGGTAAAACCTGCACCTTTTCTCTCTCCTTGTTTATGATTCCCTCTCTCCCTCCCAGGCCGTGGCCTGCACTCTCAAGACTCAGAGTAAATCGGCACAAGAGCTGGCTGTGCAAAATGGCTTTGGGCAGCAACCCCACCAAGGACTCCACCAGAGTCTCCACCTCACACTGGCCCCACTCCTTGGTCTCATCTCAGCCTGGCTTCCTCTGTGGTGCATCTGTCTCACCGTTCTCTCCCACCTCTCTTTATCCTTTGATGATCTAAAAGTCTGAGAACATGTGAAAAACTTTTTCAAAATCCATCAACAAGGCAGGAAAAAGGAACAGAAGGAAAAGTCACTGGAAAACAAATGAATGCAAAGACCCAAATAAGCACATACATGCTTTAGAATGACTATTTGAAGGATTTGGAAGGAAAAAAAAAATCCTTTTTCTATTAATTGTTTCCTATTAAAAATTTGTAGCAAATTGTGATCCCAATAAGAGCATTGGCAAGCTGACATCTGTTTCGTTCTGGTTCATTAATCCATTCTGAGAAGTGACAGCCCATGTCGTGATTTCTTGGCAAAGCAAAGAGACAGTTCTTTGGGTAAATTGTAGCTCCACTGACATCACATGGTACCATGGTAATTTACACCACACAAGGGCCTATTCCACCATCTGAATTCTCTTGCCCATCACATTATGGTTTGTATCCAGGCCAGCTTTAATTTTGTGGTTAACATCCTCATAGTTTATTATTTACACTGCAGCAGAAACTTGAAGTCACAGTCAGGATGCTGTTTGCCCATCATTAGGTGCTGTGACAACTTATGCAACGCCATTCCAAAGAGTTTTCATTCTTACTCTGCTGCTATCTGACATATTCCTATACTCAGTCCATCCAAATAGATTTTCACCAAGTGCTTAAATGGCTGAGCTTTGGCCAAGAAGGCACCATGGAATTACTCACAGTGGCAGGCTAGATGAAATGTAAGCATCACCAATTTATCCAATTATTTTTCAATAGAAGCTGAGGCCAGAAGGGACTTTGTACGTCATTACTCTTGATATTCCAGACATTCTTGTTTGGAGTTTGGTTCTGCGGAACGAAATAATAGTTTGTTTCACTGACAGCAGAGGACAAGTAAAAATTAGCACATTTTATGGGACATAAAAAAGTCCATTAGAAAATTATGTTTAGAGAGAAACATTTTTCATCGTACAACACAAATCTTCACCATGTTTCAAAATAAAATATTGATGAAAAGCATATGACTGTGCTTACCAAACATTATTTTTGAGTCATCTATAAGTTTAGAGACATTATAAGAGAATAATACTGGAATGTGATGGAGAAAAGTAGGGGGAAAGCAGTGGTAGTTTAAATTATATCTTTTTTTGGCTCTATTCACTGAAGAAGTTAATAATGGCTTACTGTAAGTTGATTTTGGTAGTAATTCACTTCAATGCTTTAGTTCACTTATTGCTCCTGTAAAACTGAACTGAAGTGCTCTACTTGTGGGTCTACATATCCTCAACTGGGGCTTCTCTCCACTGGAAATGCAATTATTGCACAGGGAACAAGAGGAGGACAATCTCTTTAAAAATACTTACAAAATGACAGTTGAACGGCTTAAACTCTTTCCTGAATGCATGTGGAATCTGCCTCGAAGAGGTTCTATAGACAGAAGTACCCGCGAATCCAAAATCTCTTTAAAATTTTGTTGTAACTTGAGTTAAATTTCCGGGTTATTCAAATTTATGTGAAATTGAGATAAACTTCCAAGATTCAGTCACTTTTAATAGAATGGGGTACAGACTTCTTAAACCTCCTGTGAAAGCTGAAACCTGGGCCAGGCTTTTCATCCACAACCTGAACTTAACATCAGCAAAAAAGATGTCGTTCTCTTCTCTCCTCTCACTTCCTAAACTGTTTGAGGGGGAAAAAAAGAACAATCACAAAACAAGAATATCCAGGACAACTGGAAACGTTTCTGACAAACATAGTCCTTTCTTATTCTGGCACTTCCATTTCCATCAGATGCTTTGTTTTATACATGTACCAGCCTGCCTGCATAAGCCAAATCTGCATGGGAGATACAGAGTGCCGTTACAAGAAGGGCTGACTTCAGCAGTGACCCAGGAACCTGCTCTGCAAAGCACTTACCTGCCACCCCTCAGAGGCTGAGTACAGCTGAATTGGCACCTGAGCCAGTACCAAGCCACCAGCTGCCAACTCCACACAGGAGTTTTTCTAACTCCCTGTTCCAAAAAGATAAATCTCTCCAGCCAAAATCCCCTCCTGGCCTGCAAATATGTTCAGGCATACACCTCTGTGCTGTAAATGAAATAGCTGGCGTGTTGCAAAAACCGTACTGAAGGAGCCAACTGGAACAGAGCAGAGCTAGCACTGGGAGAAGGTGTTTGAGCTGTTGAATTTAGTGACTACGCATATGTCATATCCGAAGGAGCATTACACATTTCGCTTTAATAGTCATGTTGGTGGATATGAATTTATCAGCTGGTCTTTTGATACCCTATAACGGCTATTTTGAGGAGAACTTCTCTAATTGCCTTATGTGGAAGGCAACTATCTATCATCCTGCTTGCAAAGGAAAACAAAGCCCTTGTGCCATCCACTGACTTCAACTATAACAGATACTAGGGACTTGAGATGTCCTGTTTAGTTCTAATAACACAGTTATTGTGCCCAGACCCAGACCACATCTTTTAAAGTCCAGGCCAAAGCAAGCAGGGCCAGCCTTTGAAATAGCTAATGAGCACTAGTCAAAAGACTGCAAATTATAGATGGCTTTGGATACACAAAACATTTCTAAAGCAGCCGGTATGAACAGCTGAAAATTTGATATTACGTTTTTTTCTGCTTTCTAGATTTCAGCACTTTTTCAGGAGCCACATTAGTAAGGACAGAGAAAAGGGAGAAAATGAAAATTAAGTAGGAGGGATTTTTCATGTTTCTTAATGAACTAGGAGAGAGACTGAACACCATGCCATCTGGGGCAATGAAAAGACCAAAGCAGGAAATCATAAACTCTCAAACTAAGAGTTAGTTCATACTGAGAACTGCCTGAGTCAGTGCCAACAGTCTGATTTCTGATCTTTGGTATATATGCATTCAGTTTTATTCCAATGTAATACATGAGGTATTACTTAAAAGGAGCCTGAAATAATGAAGTAATCCTAAATTTCCTCAGATAGCAGTAGTAGAGTCTCTAGAAGTCCAGAAATGCTGTGCAAGGTTTGTAAAGCACTATATCAAACCTTTACTGGGAAGAATTTAATATTACCTCCAGATTTTTTCCTGCAGATTTTACTAACTTAAGAAAGAAGCAAAGAAAAGCAGAAATGAAGGCTGGGTGATTCCTCAGGAATCATTGGTCTACTGTTTTCTATTATTTAGAGAAGGCACAACTCTCTACACCCAATAGACATCTGTCTAATCTGTTAACAAATGTCCCCAGCAATAAAGAATCTCTTGGGGAACTCATCACAGGGTAATGCAATTTAAGTTCATAAATGTGAAGAGCATCTATAAGGTCCTGCATGCCTAGAAGCACTCAACTGTGCGGTGAAGGCTGCACCTGACCATCTAAGACATGAGAGTCCTTCCTTAAGAACAATTCTTACTTGCAGCTGGGCCTTGCAGGCAGAAGACACTCCTTCCCCTGCGTCCTGTATAGGCAGCTCTTCCCCTCTCACAAACCTGAGCATGAAGCAAGGAAAAAAGCTTTAAAGAGGGGAGAAAAGGGAACACAGCATCAGCCTGGGAAAGCATAGCCTCTCTGTATGAATGAATAACAAGTTTCCCTGGGCCACCTTTAGCAGCAGTCTGTTAACTTAATTTCACACATTCCATGTGTGGGTGCCCAACAAGTGAATGCAGCTTCTACATGCCATCCATGTGCATCTTGCCATCTTCCACATGCCAATGCTCAGCAGTCCCTTTACCACTCACGTCCATCTTCCCAGTGGTCAGTTCTCCTGGTGCTCAGAGCAAGTAGGAAGCTTGCAAGGGCTCCCTATGGCTTAGAAAGAAACTCTTCCACCCCAGAAGGTTTTTGGACCTCATTGAAGGGGATCTTACTTCTAGCTGCAATGATTTCCCAGTTGGGAAAGTTGGCCTGAAGCTTGCTGCCATTTGTCTGTGTGAAGTCTCACACAGTCATTCGTGCCCAAGCCATTTGGGCTTTCCCTTCATTCACCAGCAAGGGGAGCAAAGCACACTTCTCTCCTTGGAGCTCCTGGCTGCAAGACTTACAGCCTGAGATCTGTCTGGGATTTTTTCCTCATTTGGTGGCCGGGTACTTTGACACCTTAGGTACTGCACTGTCATCTGGGTCCCCAAGGCCAAACCTGCTGTGATGCACTTTATGTGATACCCAATATGGAGAGCCTGTGGTGGAGCAGCCTCCTCAGGAGAAAGTACCAGAGCTTTTCTAAAATTCTCGAGCAACTATTGCCAGATCCTACTGGCAATACTTCTGGCAATCCTACTGACTGCAGGCCCAGCAAGCGTTGGCCTGCTACTCCATGAATTTTTGGGCTGCAGTGTCAGGGGGCAGTGAGGGACGGCTGCTACCTAGGGAAGGGGAGCCAGGAGTCCAGCCTCATAACAAAGCATACATCAACTCTGGGGCTCATTGGACTCACTGTGCAATTCCCTGACCAGGCAGAAAACTAACCTATTAAAAAGAAAGAAAAGCATAATTTTTTCCGGACCAAAGGAGCTGAGTTAACGCATGGCAGCAGCTGAAGAGCACAAAGGAAGGGTCAGGACCATGTAGGCAAGAGTGGGGATGGGGCATGATGAGTAGAGGAGGAGAGAGAAGGATGCAAGTCAGTGTTCTTGGAGGTAGCACACCATAATATTGGTTCACCTGCTGTAGGTGAGCACACATTGAGTATATGTTGTGCTATGCGGAAGAGAAACCCTGGGTAGCAGCTCTATGGAAGTGGGAGCTGCACGTCCTCCCCTGTTTACTACTGTGTAGTAGCAAGAGATTTCTCCTCTCTGAAGCACTTTGTGCTTAGTTAGATAAAAAAAAGCAATCCTATGCTTGTTCTTTCCCTTTTTACCTATGGATGGGAGTAAAGAGCTCCTTACCTCTCAAGCTCCAAATCACTGGTCTTATGATAAATATATCAAACCCCACTTTAAGAAAATGCAAGGCATAGGAAGTGTTCACAACAGTCAAGAGGGATAGATTATCACATCAAACAGTCTTGGCAATATTTAAAATTTTCCATGTATTTATACATTTCATGTGGTACAGCTGACTTGCTATACAACCCAGAAAAAACAAGTTGGCCCAGCTTGGAAAAATCTCATATGCTTCAAGGTATTTGTCTAGGCTCACCAAGCTCATTTTTGGTTTTGCTTTAAAATTCTACAAGGACACAGAACTAACCACACAGCAGCTATTTCAGAGGAGGCAATGTGGTATTTAAAAGTTTAATATTGTAATCTTAAACCTGTAACTTGGGCCTACTCACCCTAATATACTTTCCTTGGAGCGATCTTCTATAATCATCTCTGGGAACTGCATATATGCTATGCATGAATTTTGTCCTTAATCTTGTGTTTTCTATACAATTTTTAAAAATCTAAAAACATGTAGTAATTTTGCCTGTTTCAGAACAATACTAAACCCAAATATATATTTAAAAAAACCAAACAACACTGCAGCGAAATACCCAAGCAGATTAAAAATACCAACATATATAGGAATGAAATAATGTTTTCACTTTATTATTTTTTTAAATGAAACTGTTTTGATATGAGAGTATAGGTAGAGGTTTAATACTCTTCCAGATAGGCTTTGTGCTTTTTGGTACATAACTGACAAAATCGTCCTTTCAAGAGAATGAAATAAAAAACACTTTATTTTTCTCCCTAGCACAGTCTCTTTATTCAAGCTAAAGCACATTACAATGAAAAGTAAATGCTTTTGTCTGATTAGATGGCCAAGTTTGCAGAGAAATCTGGATACTGTCCCTGCCAGGTGAGTTTCTGGACCTGTTAGGGTCAAACCCCGAGCTGATTCAGAGAGCAAGAGACTAGTTATATTGTAGGCAGTCACTGCCTCCTACCACTTTTCCAGAACAGCAGGTGAGTACCTACAGAGCTGTGGCACACCTACAGTCCTGGTTTCATCCCTAGATGATTTTCTTTGCCTCTGGCTTAAGGAACTGTCTGTCTTCTGCCCTGGCTAGTCTCCTCTCCCCTCCCTTCCTCTTTTTCCTTCTCACCCAAGCCCTGATGAAGCACAGTGTTTCTGTGCTCCCATTGTTTCCCCCGTAGCACACCGAGTGTGACACAATTCCCCTCCCTGATTCGGTTCAGGAAGAGCATAGAGCGAGAGACTTGAAGAGCTCTATATGTTTAGCCTGTCGAAGAGAAGATTGAATACTGTTTTATTATAAGTACCTTATGTACTTAAATCGAGCAGAAGCCAACATGAATCAATATCTGGGATTTAAATCTGGAAAGATTCAAATGAGAAATAAGGCACAATGTTTTAAGATAATGATTAATTATTTGCACAAACTACCACATCAAAAGCTGAATCCTTTATCTCAAGCCCAGGTGCCTTTCTGGAAGACATGCTTTAGGCAAATACATGTTGAACCCAGGTTAAGGGTAGCTTGGTAAAATTTTCTGGAAGTCAGACTACTAGTTTATTTGGCCTTGAAGCACAGATATCTACTAATCACCTGTGTTTAAAATGTATTTAACTTTAATAGAAAGGATTCAAGACAGAAAAATATGCTAAAAGATTAAAAAGTCAATCTGTAGTTTATACCATTCAAGGCTGGTAAGCTACAAGAAAAGCTGATAATATTCGCTTCACCATGGAAACACAAATACACTGAAGAAATCAAAATGTTGGTCGTTGTGTGATAGAAGACAAAATGGGACACGAGGGCTATGGAGTGAGTTGTTGAAATGAAAAAGAAAAAAAAAAGATTTGAGGGTATCTGGAGGACTTTGTGACAGACAGAGCATATAAAGACCCAAGGACTCAGCTTGTAAAATGCATCCTATAATCACAATGGGAGGAAAGCAGCAAAAGGTGCATTTCTTGGGAAAGACACTGGTAAACCCCAAAGACCACACTCAGAAAGCCAGGCATGCAACAACAAGTCAAGGAGGAAGGCTGTTAAAGTAGCATGGCAAGATGGAAGATGCTGAAAAATAAATATCAAGCTATCCAAAAACTTGGGTCAGCAGCTATTAGATTAAAAAAAAATATGCCATTTCACAAATCTGAACTGATTTTTAAAACATTCACTTCTCCTGTGAATAGAAGGACAACAGTGTGAGGTTGTTGGTGGCCACTTTTCAATTTAGCAATATTTTCTGTTGCTAAGACACAGACGTGATTTTCCTGACTGCCTGAACCTGGCTATCAGTAAGTATTCTATTAGAAATAAATGTATAAATTGACTATTTCACTGTAGATACAGAAATCAGTGTCACAAACATGAGGAACTACATACAGCTATAAATTCATAGCTACCGTTCTGGTCTTGAAGCCAGACCAGGATCCCAGCTCTGGCTTCAAGACCAGTTCCCACGTGCTCATAAGCAGAGGTTTTGGCTGGAAGACACCTATGTGAATTCAGCCCTCTACAGTGTAAGCACCTACATATGAGAAAGTTATTTGGATTCCCTTTACCATTGATGGGGAGGCAGACACTGTGGCATGTCTCAGCTTATTTACATGCCTGAAAAAGTCGGGCAAGTTGTGGCCAAGAAGCCTCTCTGTGGATCCGCTGATACTAGAGTCCCAATGAGACATATAAACTCACACAGCCTCTGTGCTTCATTTCCTTGGACAGACAGCAGTATTTCTATATCATGCTGAAATATCACAAGGATAAGTCCACTAACAACTGCGGGAATGTTTCCGAGCCTGGTGAAGCAGGGTGCTGCTGACACCACCAGAGGAAGGAAACAAGCACTATCAGTTCTTGGAAAGAGATGGATCACTACCTGTTCATTACCCTATATGCCTGAAGTCTTTTGGCCTATAAATTATGAAGTTATACAGTCTCATTTCTCTCCAGCAACTCCAAACTTCCAAAGGAAGCTGATGGCAGTTTGTCTCCAATAGTCCTCAATTTCCAGTTCATTTTTTCTCTCCCTCATTGATATTTTTACTCCTTGCACAGATTATCTTCATCCTCTTGGAGACTGTTTCTTCTCTACCTGGAGTAAATCAGGAATAAATTGAAGTAAGGGCTGAGGCCCATTTCATTCTCAGCAGCTTCTGGGAGGGCTTCCCAAAGTTGTGGGACACTGCAGCCTGTCACTGAGGGATAACAGGGATTAGGTAACTACCTTTTGCCTTGCCTTTTTTTTCTTCTGGGACAAAGCAGCTTTTTTTTTTGTTTTTTTTGGGTTTTTTTTTCGTTTTTTTTTTCCTCAAACCAACCACAGCAGTTACCCAATACTGGGTACCTTGAGGGTTGTTTCTATTGGGAAATGAAGCTTGTGCTGGAGCTGGGTGCTTTGTGCAAGGCTGATTATTGAAAGAGAATGTCAGGACCCCTATTTCCCTGAACTCAGTGTGGACAGACAATAGGACGCAGTTTCTATTTCAAGACTCTTTTCAGCCAACACAGTCCATAACACTAGTTCTTTTTTCCCTTGGTCTCTCTCTCTCTCCCCAGCTTTATCTTAACAGCAGATGACAAGTAATTTTTGGTGTGTCCTCATTTTCCATCTCCCTCTCTATTTCTTTTGCTGCAGACATGGCATGCACGCTTGGCTGGTATTAATGCAGTCTCTAGGTCTTTTAGTTCTCTAAGTTCTCATTCAGGCTACCGTTGAGATGGGTTTCTCCCATCAGGAACAAAGAGGGCATTAATTTGCCCATTGTTTCACTGACTAGAAGGTATTATACTCAACAGATTTAAAGCAGAGATGTGACTGCATATGGATCAAAGATACAATATGCTGAGGGTCATTTGCTCATCAAGATAATAGTACCTCAGCTGTAATTCCTCAGCCTCTGCACTTGACTTGCTGGCATGTGCCATGACAAACCACTGAGGACAAGTTTGTTTCCTAATACAAATGAGTTAGAAGCCAAAACCTTTGTTTTCTTAAAGCTGTCATAGCAGTTAATGTCCACTCAAGATGCAACTCTCTAAGGGCACAAAGTCAAAAAAGGTAAATAGTTCTCCCAAACATGAAAGGGTATTTATATGAAAATGTTGAAGCACTTATGAAGTTCTCTTTCTATACTAAAAAGGCTACTTTATTTTGGTTTTAAATTGCTTTTTTCTTGTGTGATATGACTTCTACTTGATTTCAAGCTAAACCACATCCTAGCTCACTATTCTGGCAGGCCATGCACAATGAACAGGTGGACAGTGAATATACCCTCAACAACTTATAAGATAATGTCAGACACAGTAACAAGAAAGCATATGCAAATGCTTCAGTTCAGTTTCTATCTGAGTAGAAATCACTGCTTTGTTTATTACTTAATTTCCAGGTTGACGTGCAAGTAGGTTGTTTCCTGGTAAACTGAGCAGCTACATTTTGAAAAGCCTCTGAGATCAGACCTGTGATAGAGTAAAATATAAAACTGAACTGTCCAAATACAATTTTTTAAAAATCAGGTCAGAGAAATCCTGTCTATGAAGAGGGTCAAACAGTAGAAAGAAGAGGAGAGAACAGAAAAGAAAAGAAAAAAAATTATGGATGTCTTTCCTGTTCTCGTTTAGCCTGAATAAGAAATTATGGAGGGGAGGAGGGAGGGAAGAGGAGGACAGAACTAGAACAAAACTATTTCAGGCTCCTTTATGACTGACAGTCTTTATTATTTACATATAAAACCAGACTGGACAAAGCACTAAAAATACACTGTATCTCATTGGGAACAATCCTATATCAGCAGGGAAATGTAGCAGTTGACATAAGTGGCCTTTTTCTATCATTAGCCTCTGTGATTCCATACCCATTTTATCCCCAGCATGTATGCTTCTTACAAGTCTCTGTAATAATAGTACCAGAAATACAATCCACTGCAGCACTCATTCTCTACACTACTGAGGAACTGGAGCTTTTTAACGCTTGTCATATTGGTACGGACATTGATGACAGACGCCCTGATGCTCTTCTCTATTCCACCAGTTTTATACCAGCATAATTCAAGCAGAAAAAAATGTATGAGCAGAATATCTCATGCATTTTTTGGGGTGATTTCTACAGACAAGAACAGATGACACATCATGCTACAAAACTCCTGGAGAAGATGAGCACTGTTATCTGCCATTGACATAGACACAACTTACTTATCAGCCACTAAACAACTGCCTTGACTTTTCCACTTTCTCCCAGTTCTCCAGGTCTGGAGTTATCGATCTTGATTATACTAAAGGTATCTTGTCAGTCTTGCAGCAGAATCTATTTTTACAGGGCAAATTCCCGTGACCTGATAATAATAGGGAATGTTAATTACCAAAAGTATGAGTCCTATGAAGAGTGTCAGTTAACACCAGACTAGTCCCTAAAGCACCCTCTGGGATGGTAGAAGGCCACAGAGGGGACCTACTATATGTTTTGAACCCTTCTCGGCACTCAAATATCCTGTGGTCTGTTTCCCTTTTGAGGTCATCACTTAGCGGGAGAATCCAGCTTGTTTAAGCATGTGAGTACTCTAACTGAAGCCAAAGTACTCAGGAACTTCGTTGAATCAGATTTTTTGTTTCAGGCTCTCTCACTGAGGTTATCTGAAGACCACCTGTGATGCCACTTTCTGTTTTCTCCATATTATTAAAGAACTGACCTGGCATGGCATGCAGGTCTATGCCAGGTAAGTGTTATCTAGGTCGATATTCCTCTCCACACATTCAGCTTCTCATTGCAGGCTTGTGGCTTTATTGTTTGGTGTGGCCAGTACTCAGGGAGACGGGGACTTTTGGGCTTGGCTGGCCCACATTTCTTATTGCAGATGCTCTTGCAGCACATTGTGAAGTCCAAAGGTCTATCCAAATACAAATTATGGTCCTAGAGACATTTGTAATTCTAAGCCAGCATCATTTCAGCTCAAAGAAGAGATACGTTCCACGCACAGAAATCCCAATATTTCATTTAACCCCTTTCCTCAACTGGAAAAGGGTAACTGTTATGTCAGGATTGGAGTAGGTTGCCCTTAACACATTAATCATGAACTCACTTTGGTTGTTTCTGACCCAGTTGTATCGGTTTAACGAGAGAATAAAGAGTACTCCTCATGAAAGCATACACTTCCTACTCAAGCTGTCTAGTCTGCGATGTTTAACATTCAACTTGACTGATGACTATTGCAGCACTACGTGCATGGATGGGTGTATCAAATGCCTGCTGCTTTCCTCCATTCGCGTTTCGGATTCCGGGCACCAGTCATGCCACGGCTTAACTGCAGGAGCAGCAGCCAAGACAGTTTTTGCAAAAGCCCTGAAATGCCATGTTTTACAAGCTGAAATACGAAGTGATAACTTCAGGAAGTTTGTTCATACTTTGGATAGGTGAACGAGGGAGGGAGGAAGCAAGTCCACGGGTTCGGAACGAGTGAATTATTTAAGCCAACAGTCCAGAAATGCAAAGAAGGGATGTCAGGTCTGTGGAAGAAGCTGAACCACACTGTACTCCCTCATCATCATCAGAAACAGTGTGGGTGTTCTGAATGCTACCAAGTTCTGGATTTTGAGACAAAATCTTAGGCCACCACAAAAAAACCACATCTGTTCAAATTCGACTTCACCAACACTTCCGTAATTTAGCAACTTGCCAGTTGCATAATAAAATGAAACTGGGCATATTGCCTTACATTTGGCACTTCAGTTTATTTACATTTTGCATAGGTGCCCGAAGATCATCGTGCAATGATTGAGGAGAAAGTCACACTATTATTGCAGGATTTAGATTATTTAGCATTCTTGGACAACTGAGATAATGTCACATGAAAGCTGAGAGCCAGAGGACTTTTTTAAACCTGCTTTTCTAAGCTAACGGCGTTTGCATATTTTCACTGTATGTGTGTTTTTAATTATGTGCAAATATGAGTACCTGGCAATATTTTTCAAACCTATTCACCACCTTAAAAGAAAAAAATCTAAAAGGAAGAAGGGAAGAGATGTCAAAGATAAAAATTTCAGCCAAATTCATTAAAACAGGCAAAGAAAGAACTAATTAAAATCTACGTGGGAGAAAAGAAAGGGCAAGAGGGAGAGAGAGAATGCAGAAGATACTATAAATGTCTAGCTATGAGAAAAACTTCAGCTACAGTTTATATTTTTATAAAAATTAAGTTGATCAAACTCAAAACAAAACCCACAGTAAACTAGGCTTCTTTTATTCCAGTGCTTGGGGAGTTATGTGGGGTTTTGGTTTCTTTATGCAATGACATTTTCCTGCATAGTATTCCTTACACATACCTCTCAGCTTCATATAAAGGGGCTTTAAACAATGGGAGGCTGGAATGTTTAATGGATAAATTTAGAAGGGAGGGAGGGATTCTGCTTTACCAATTGGACTTCACCGTCTCCCTTTCCTTGGCATCTAGAGAAAACTCTATTAGAAAAGCAAGAATGCATGACAAAGTAAACCACAACTTTTTCCCTACTGAGAGATTCAGACATACAAATGAACTCTTGCCAGATAGCAAGTGAGATTGTGTCATTTCCAAACAAGTGACTCAAAAAAATATTAAAAATTGCAGGCACCTTGAGAGTCCTCTCAGATTCAAAACTGCAGAGATCATTTTGCAAAAGTAAGCTTTGCTCAAGGGTTACAAATTTTTATGCCAAATTTGAGTTTCAAATGCTTTTGCCTGTGTGAGTATCTGTGAAATTATTAATCCTTGAAACAGGAATTCATAATAATGGAGTTATTGACATTTTATTAGCTCTAACATTGCAGATGTGATGCTAAGGACAAGAAACATTCCCATTTTTTTGATGAAAGGGGTTTCCAGGAAACAATAGCAGTAATCATTACTTCAAGCAGAAGATGTTTTCTGTCATCTGGTTCTTGACAACTATAAATAAAGGACTCAATATGATTTTTATACGCTATTTCTACACTATAAGAGACACAATGATATATCACACAGTTTGCAATGAAATCCATATACACAGTGATAAGATTATAAACAAAGTATGCATGTGCCACAACTGTTTGTGTTTTAGGAAGTGCTGTGAAGCAAAGGCTCACAACAACTGCATTTGTTGGTCATGGTTAACGCAGAAACTCCGCTTCTTATGCCATAGCTAAAGTGTTTCAGAGAAAAATGTTGATATGCAGGCAGAGGATGAAACCAATATTTGTTTCCTAGCATAAAAGAATTGTTATTAAAAGCTGCCAAAGTAAAATGCTACCATTGCTTTATTTTTATCTCTGTTATGTCAGACTAAGCTATTTGAAACCAGAATTGGTTTCAGGATATTTGAACCACAGACCTATCCTCAAGCCTGGAAGATCTCTAAATGAAGCACCAACACTCCTTCAGAGAGCAGGGAAGTTGAAGAGCCCTGGCAGGGTGCAGTCCTCCTCCTTGAGCTCACAGCCGAGCTCTGGTCTCCTGTTCCTCTGCAACAGCAATGAGTTGGGAGCCCACCAGGAGAGGTTCAGAAGAGGTAACCAGTGAAACTTTCATTGTTAAGGGAAACGTAAACCTTGGAAATGTCTTGACTTTGCAGCACAGTGTGATTCAGTGGGCCTCATGCAAGACAGACATGCTAGCACTCTCCTCAATGGGTATAACAGCTTAGACCCACAAGGGCAAGGCACCAAACTTAAACTATTACATTATTAGATTTTCACCAGTAGGACCACAATGATGCAGCTATGCTGCTTCCCATCCAGAGACAGCAGGACTGCCAGCACCTGTGCAGTGAACTCCAAGCAGTGAGTGCTTCTGGTGTGTTCATGGTCTCTGGGCAGCAAGGGCATTCTGTACACTCCAGGAATATGGGTCAATGACGTGCACTGACATGGAGAACCTTCCCTTCCCTTCCCTTCCCTTCCC
>JAHREE010000459.1:1537487-1649148 GCA_033628505.1 Tringa tobata | reverse complement strand
TCCCTTCCCTTCCCTTCCCTTCCCTTCCCTTCCCTTCCCTTCTTCTTTTGGTCTGGCCATTTCATAACCACTCAGGAAGAAAATGATAAATGTAATTCACACAAACCCTGGAGTTACTGAGCAAAAAGGTAAAGAAGGTACCAATCCAACACTCTGCATTTGAATATTTCTTTTGCTGTTTTCTTCTTGTTCAAGCTCTTTTTGTATCCTGTGGCCTGAAAAAAACATGGGCTCCCTCATTATCATCTCTGAGTTCCCAGGAAAGTCCTCCTCTCTCCGTCCTTCTTGCTGCAGGACTACAGCCATTCAGCCACATGGAATCCATCTCCTGCCCGGTTGCAGCAAAAGACAGGGCAACACCAGAAGGAGAATAAAAAATAAAAAACTGAGAAAGTTATAACTGCTAATGTTTGCATAACAAAATCTGTAATGAGAATAAAACTTCATAACCATACCCCAGCATTTTAAGATTATGCACATCTTTGAACAGTAGATTTGACACTCTGGCCATTTCCCCCTGACAATCTGCACTGCAGATTTGCAGCAATTTTTACACAACCAAAGACCTTCACTCCATCATAGCAGTATCTGTTTGCAAGCAAATGACCACACCAGGAAGTGTGAGTTCTCAGGCTATCTAATGACTATATCAGCATGGATGTGTCATTGCTGTTCTCACAAGGCATCATAGAGCCTTGCACAAAGTCATGTGAGAGTGAGTGAGAAATCAGCTGAATCTAATCAGAAGGAATGGGATAATTAATACAAACTCTGTGAGGAACTGTTTGTAAAGTGATATGCAGGGTTCCCTGTTTAGTGGCTCGTTATTCAACCAAGCCCTGGTAAAGCTTTGCTGTCTCCATGGAGCACAATGCAAATAGAAAAACAGCTTCATTTTCCCCATCCTGTCACTGTAGTCCATAATTGAAGCTGATTATACTTTTCCATTTTTCACAGAATTTTTCCACAATCTGGATAGGAGCATCTAAACTGTTATTAGAATGTGCTAGCTGAGGAGACAAAGGCAAGCTGGCCAGAGCTGCTTGGAGAGGGCAGCCTCACTGCTCTTTGGCTTCTCCTGAGTCTGCTCGAAGTGTGAGGAAGCAAGCAGATAATAACAGATTTCTGGTGAGACAAGGAAAGTATGGGTGAGGCAAGTTCTGCAAAGAATGTCAAGCTCACATGCAGGGAGGTTTTCTTGGAAAGTAGCTTGCTCTTTGAGAGATAATCAGATAAACCCAGCACTGGCAGGAGATGTGGAATCTCACCCACTCCATGACAATGCATTGTATGCAAAGGGAAATTTTACTCAACAGAGGGGAGGAAGGAAAAAGAAGCATCAAGCTGGCTGTTGCAGAAGGAATAGATCCAACATGAAATGACATAGTGCTGCTCCCACAAGCCAACCAGTGTTGCTTCTGCCCCACTGTCCACCTTAGAACATGGTAAATGCTCTGCCTTTCCCTCCTGCCAAGGACTTGTTTGCTAATGGATTGCGGACAGATGGGTGAGAATATTTATTTTATTTTTCTCCTTTTCTTTACTTAAAAGAAAAAAACAAAACACTTGGGAAGAAACAAATGCCATCCATTCATCCATTCCTCTGCAGTCTAAGGAAATATGGGCAACCCCCTGTTGATTTAAATAGCCTTTTCTAAAAGTAAAAAAAAACCCAAAACCAAAAACAACCAACCCAAAACCTACTGTGTCCTTTTATGCGAAATGCAGCAATGTGGCATCAGGCTTTCTTCCAATTTGTGCAAGAAATGCAGGCATTTAACAGTCTTAGGCACATCAAAGCGGTGCTCCATAGCTGCTGCTGACCAACAAAGAAGAGACCACCACAGTTGTAGGGCAAGGACATATAATCAATGTGCCCCAGGTTTTAGAATAAAATCTGACTAGGCAACCAAGGCCAATATATGAACAAAGACATAATTTAGCTGGAGAGCTGACAGTTATTTGTCTATTTTTTAGTGTCCACAACCACAATGACTTTTCTTCCTAGGGCTTTCATAAGTCTGCCAGAGATGTCCGGGGCAAAAATGCATCTGCCCATGCAGCATACTGCACATTCAGAGGCCTTTAACCACCTTCAGTGTGTTGGACACTATACTTGGGCAGAACATCTGCCTAAGATTCAGATTTCCCAGCTGTGTCTTCTTTCTCTACCCAGAAACTCTGTCCAGACAGGATCTGAAAAATACGTGTCCATTTGGCCTAAATTTCTAGATGTTCAGCAGTCCAGAAGGAGTGATATTTCCAGTCAGAAAATGTGACAAGATCAACAAAACCCAGACACATGACAGCTGTATCTCTTCCAACACAGTTGAACTGGATGTACGCTCCCTTGGAAGGCACTTTCATCTTTATACCTCAGTTTCCGTAACTTCTATTGCAAACTGGAGCCCATTGTATCAAATCACCCTTGTTTCAGCAAATCTCAGCTGAACCTTGCTTCTAGGGTCCTGTTGGTGATCTCTGACTGGCAGCCAAGGAAATTAGGGTGTGTTGCCTAACTGCAGGGCCTTGGAGAACCATAAGTAACCCCAGACAGTGGTTAGTATGCAAATGTGAGGCTTGCCATACGTGTAAGGGATGTCTGAGTGGAAGGACAGAAATAGACACCTACCTTAAATCCATTGCTGATGATAACTCAGAAATTAAGGAACTGGAGTGCAGACTGAGGACATGTGGGTTCCTGAAATGTTCTCTGGAAGAGCAGACCGCACCGCTGCATTCAAGCACAGCACCACGACTGACACATGCAGTTTCCAGATAAGCTGCAGTTTAGCCAAGCTGTCCTAAAAGCAGCAGGTATGTTTGCAGTAAATAGATGTGTCCTGGGAGCTATCACTCCACTTGAGCAGAAAGGCAGTCAAACCGATAAGGCAACAAACACTTCCTCCCAGAATAAAAATTCAAAATGAAAATAAAACAGCTGAATGCATTTCCCCCCCATTTTCTTCTTATTTTTTCTCTGATTAGCTACATTAGATTTGTTAAAAGGATTATTATTTTCTTCATTTTTTTTCATGAATGCAACAACATGTGCAAAATGTGCACATTAAGGATATAACAGACAGACAAATGGGGCCTGCCAAAGCCAGGAGGAGAAAAGTTTCTAAAAGCTAATGGTTTCACAGATCCTTACAGTTGCATTTTGTTTGCTTGTTGTTGTTGTCTGACACATAGTAGATTCTGGTAAGAATCACCAAAACTGATGTTTTTATGATTTGAAGCACTCTGTATGTTATTTATGTCAGAATCAATGGAACAGTTTATATTAAAAAGATGTGTTGCAGCAGTCAATTCAAACAGAGCAATTTGTATGCAAGTGGAACTGATCAATGCAATAAAAATGATTGCCAAGTCTCCTGAGCCTTATAGAAATACTTTCAATAAAGAGATTTTTAATAATAAAAAAAAGAGAAATACATAGCAGCATAGGATTCAAATGGAAAGCAAGGAAAGCAAACCTTTTCCTAACAACTGAGGAAAAAAAATTATACTTTGATTAAAGCCTGTTTTTATTCAATTATTGATGCAGTATGGATATTTTAGTAAGGAGTATTATTTATTTTTTAAATCCTGGATTGTTCACTCAGATCCCATTTGTCTATACAGTTATTTGAGGGGAAGTGCCTAACTCCAGGATAACTTCTCTTCCCAGACTTAAGGAAATAAGGCACATCTTAAAGCTTGTATTGTGGTATCTCCACAATAAGACACAGAAATATCTAGTCAGAAAAGGGAGATGAGGGAAAAGTGTTCCCTTCCACTCAGCCCTCTTTTAATTCATCGGTGCTCAGGGTCAGGCTCCGGCCGTACTCAGCCTAACACAGGTGCAACTCTAAGAAATTTTACTTCTTCTCTGTCAGGAAGGGTTTGAAATACCAGTTTAAGAAGATGACACTTTCTGTGAAAAAAAAAAACAACTAAATTTTCTAGGGTAGAGATCTGTATGCTGTTGAGAGTCACCCCTCACTGGGAAGCAAAGCATACAGCTTGCTGGTGTTCAGCTGAGTCAGCATTAATAGCAAAAAAACAGTGCTTCCAAGGAAGGAAAGAGAGGATGCCTCTTTAGATTTGTGTAATATAAGTCTTCTTTTCTCTGACTGTTGGCAGGGACAATTTTATAAGAGGACTCTCCATTGAAGTTTTTTTAATTATGGTCGGTTTAGCTCCAGCTTTAGAGGTTGGGTTATGACGTGGTTGGGTACACGGTGATACAGTAAATGTGATGTGCCATTGCCTTTGCATGGAGCAAATGGGCACTTGCCTTACTGCCTCTAAGTCTGTAACTGATCAAAGGCAGTAATGCTGCTGTTTGCTATGCACAGGACATCAGTTATCTCACAGTGACATGAACACGTACTGTGATGACCTGCTTACACATCACTCCCTTGGCAGAGGGTTCTTACGTCACAAGATGAAATAGTCACTTTTATGCTAAGTTTTTTCCTGACCCTAAGGATAGACTCAAATAGGTTGGCCAGTTTAGAAGGAAAGCTAACCTGCTAACACTTGCTTTTAAGAAAGTTCTCGCTCAGTTTCTCAGACATAGACATTGGGCTTGTAAGTCATTTCCAAACTATGATTTGGCTGGAAGTATTTGGTATTCCACTTGGTGGGATTCACTTTTGAAATTACAATTTCAGTGAGCGGACTCACCTTTTGCAGTCTTACCTAAAATTTATAAACCTCTGCGTCAACCCAGATGAAACATCCTCCTGCTCCTTCACCAGAGATGTGCTTGTCCAAACTCTGTGGCCTGTTGGTGTGAAAGGCAGAGTAGTTAGGTTACAGAGCTGGTTGTTGTAGAAGCAGTTTCTGTAGAAGCAGTTCAGCCTCTGGGGAATCATGACTATTAGCTGTGCAATAACTACATCAGCAGGAACAAAATCATAGAACTGAGGCCTCCCCACAACAGTCACAAGCCCAGATGATGAAGACAAAACAAGAAGAGTTGCTACTAGTCACTATCAGGCAGACTGAGACTTGCATATTTGTGGGGTATATGAAATGAATGACCTTTGGTGTGATACGCACTTAGTCATTAATACACAAGCCCCAGTCATCCAGCCTACTGCTTCTCCTACATTACCAAACTGCTTTCATATTTCAGAAAATAAGTATTCCTGTGCAGTCATCCCTCCCAGACTGCTCTCTTTTCCTAGATTATGTCCCTTTCAACTTGGGACCAAAACTTTGGATAACAACATGAGAAAAGCAAGTATTAGAGACATATTTAATTAACCTCTAACATTTAGACTCACAGCTACAAGAGTAGTCATTCCTGACATCAAGCTTGCCACTGACATACAGCAGCATAATGTAGGTCTGTGTGAAACAGAAATAAATGATATCTAAAATGAGTAACCAAGCTCACAGTGAGAAACAGGTGAGGTAGTTTGGAAAATTAAATCAACCAGTTATCATTTGACATTGCAGTAACATTTTTGTCAGCTTTTTTTTTTATCGAGGAGAGCCAGAACAAACTTAAAAGCCTGACAGTGACGGTCACCAAAGAGGAATATGCCTTTATGAAAAGTATTTCTTCCCTCCTCAGATGCTTAGTGGTGTGCTCTGTCGTATTTAAGTCCACTAGGGGGTCAAGGAGGCTAAATCATACATCAGCTTCACAGAAACACCCTGCAATTTTACCTTCCAAAAGACAGAATTGTTATCACAAGCCCTCAAAACTTCACTCACATGTACAGTAACTCGTCAAAATATTTCCAGTACAGACTTGCTTGATTTCTTATTCTGATCATCCTCAAATTCCCCAGATTTGTCCTGATCATAATGTTGGTCACCCATCTTTCCATGGAATTTGTCCATCAGAAAATTCTGTCTTTAAAAATCTCAAATATTTGTTTTGTGGCATTCTAAAACAGGGAGAAAATCCCTAAAAGTTTCATTTCTACAATGTTAATTTCTTAATTTTGACTTGCAGATATATTGTAGATTACTGTTCTCATGGTAGCAATAAATTTAAACATCAAAACAAAATGCTACAACTTTATTGAAACGGATACCTCATATTTCTGACATAACCTAAAAAGGTATTGTGCCAGTGATTTAAAATCGTGAAGTTTTACTGTGCTTTGGAACAAGAAGAATCATTGGCACGGTACCACGATGTTCCCGGAGGCAATCATGCACATTAACCACAACCGCAGATAAAAATTTCTCAAGAGCAATCTCTATATGTTTTCCTGACCACAGAACACATGGAGGTAAAATATCATGCATTAACCCTTTTAATAAACAGTTTCAAATTATTGGAAATACTGAAAAGGAAATTTCAGATTCAAAATCCTGGATTTTGTGGAACTGCAGATGGAGAGCTGGGACCCAGCAGCTACTTTACGTTCAACAGACAGCGCTAACGTTACGATGCAGTCATTTGATGTGACAGGGATCATATGCATTCCCAAAAGCAGCTCCTCAGGCTTACAGTCCTTGAGCAGTCATAAAAATAAATGTCTCTTGAGACATTTCAAAGATAAGGCTGGAGAGAGAAGGGCCATGTGGTTTACAACACTCTTGGATAAAGCCAAAATAACTCTCTCCTCCCATGAGGCACCAAGACCATTCGTAAAGTATCCGGTTCTCTTCACGAGAGTGGACAGGAGTGCTGTGCTAGGGGAGCAAAAAAAGGAAGAAAGCATTTGGAGCTTTGCCACTTTTCCAGAAAAAAATGGGGGTTTTCTTATGAAAATGCACTCTCAAGGGCATCTTTGTCATAAAATTTGATTTTGATACTGTTTTTTTTAACATGCAGCCCCAAGACCTCCACCCCTTCCCCACCAGCTTCTGCCCCCCCAGGAGGATGGCTGCTCTGGGGGCTGCCCTTCAACATCCTCTCCCCGTCAGAAGGATCACAGACACTTTATTGAAGATTTACACAGCCTTGTCAGTTTGTGCCTTTAGGGCATCTGGTGTTTAGTCACACAATCGTATGAAGGAGGCCTATTAGGCTTCACTTCTGCCAAGCTTGCTGCAATTAGTAGAGATGCTCCTGGTTTTTAACATCTGTGCAAAGCACATCCTGGTGTGGCATTTTCTGTCGTTCCCTCCTTTTCTCACCTCCTCTCCAGAATGTCCTCCTCCTCTTCCTCTCTGCCCTCATGCAGCACTGAGACCCATAACAGGTGTTTGCAGGAGCTGTGAGTGCTGGGCTGCCCCTCAAGAGCCAGGACCGCTGGGGTGCCCATGCCATCTGGTTGCCCCTGGCATCACCCTCCCGGCACGGCTCCTTGCAGGAGCAGGGTGCGGCAGGCAGGGATGAAGCTTTTGATCTAAGATCAGAGGTGGGGAAGGAGGCTTAACTTCAGTTCCATTGCCAGGTGGGGTGGTTAATCTTTACCCATACCTGCAGCAATAAAAATCAGCATTTACATAACACCTGTGGTTCACCTTGGAAGCACTCTGCCAGCCTGAGTGAAGCCCAACCCGGCCTCGGGTCAGGGGACACTCCCCATCCCTGGAAGGGGAGCTCCTCACTGTCAGAGTGCAATGAGAAAGGCCCCCTGCCCACTTTGGGGAGATGGCTCACCCCCCAGTGAGGGGCTGGGTGGCTTTGCATCAAGGATAACAGAGTGGTGGGGGTCAGCGCCCACCTGCCTGCGTCCTCACCACAAACAAAGACTGGTCCAGCCACAGAGGACTATAGAAGTTGGTTTAAAGTGGTCCCAAACCAAATCCATTTCCCCCCTCCTGTGTCGCATATAAAACAAAAACCTTGAAGTGTTATTTTCTCTGCTTGTTTTGTTTTGTTTTAAATCCAAATATTGAGTTCTGGCTTCCTTATTTCTGCTGCAGGGCTCCTCAGAGGGCTGGAAAACGTAGGGAGCTGCAGTGTCGCAAGCATCAAGCAGCAGAACTCTGAGCAATGGGACTATATTTCATGTAAAATGCTGCTCATGTTAACATCTCTTCAGCACAAATGCCTGTAAGAACACTCAAGGGACAAACTCTTTGTGGAAATTTCAATATCAGTGCCTCTTTCTCTGCAGGCAAGAAAGAATTCCTTTTCAAAATCGGAAGGAAAAGCGTGTGACATTCTGGATATTTCTAAAGGAGAAAATTACACAGATACTATTTTGAATGAAGTATTTTAAAAATTTACATTGTTTGAAGTGTGGTATGTATGACAAATTAGTAAATACATAGAGAATTATCCATATATATAGAGAACCCTGTCTGTGTGTTAAATATAGAGGGAGATAAGCAGCAATACAGAAAGAAATGCATTCCACAAGTGTTAGGGGGCAGTGTGACACATCATGGCACACTGGACTAGAATCACAAAACCTGGGATTAAAGGCTGGTTCTGCCACCAAGGTGTGGTATCATCTTGGGGAAAGTACTTCATTTCTCTATGTCTTTCTTTCTCCTCTCTTTGCCTGCTTACACTGTATCTCTAAGGATTTACAGTTACCAGGTGTTGGTACAGAGCTTTTCACCATGTGGATCTCTAGGTGCTGCTACCATAATCCTCAGTGGTTCAATGCAGTTCTCTTTTTTGAGGACTGTCTGTAAATCTGGGAATACAGACAAGAGAAGTACGTTCCCTGTAGATCTAACAGATTCCAGATTGCAAGTCTAACAGTTTCAGTTCTCCCTAGTTTACAAAAGACTGTGCTTTGAAATGTCAAATTTCAGATACATTTAAGCAAAAAAATTACGCCTAGGTAGGATTTAGAAATGAGCAGCAAGTGTTTGCACCCTTACGGATCACAGGCCTGCCCATTCTGCACCTCCAAACTGAGTAAGTAAAAACTTTTTTTAATGAGATCAAAATGCAGAGGTTCCCATGTCAAAGCAGAACTGTAAACATGAGTGGGTTTTGCAGTAGAGGAATACACAGGGCTGGCCAGCAGGCTGATTTAATTAAGGCTGGTTTAAAGAACTGAGCTTTTCATCACGACAGAAGTATTTTCACTCGTATGTCTTGGGAAAATGATTCAATAGGATTCAATATCAGCTATTAGCTACTTAGTATATTTAATTATCACTATAAGAAGAGGGGATAGGAGTGTAACTGTGCAGCAAGCTCTTGCTAAGGGAGCAGCAGGAACCTACCAGAGTCCCCCATCTTCTCTGGGCAGGCAGATGAGTTCCAGTCTAGATTTTTGGTGGAAGTGATGATTTCCACTAACCTTGACTCAGTGTGAATGAAGACAGTGCCCTCCTAATTCTTCCATAGCCATGCTGACAAGAATGAACATCAGAGCAGCATTCCTCCACCACCTGTGCCAGACCTGTTTCCTAAGCAGAAGCAAGGAAGCAGTATGGGGAGGAAGGAAGAGACTGATATGCATATATGAAAATTTAATCCCCAGTAATGATATGCACATTGAAAGAATTTGCAAGCATGCTTTGCAGGTGGGGATACAGCAGATGAAGAGGGATTTTTTTGCAATTCTTTCTGAATGCAAGGACAGCAAAAATAATGGAGTATTTACACAACTGCATGCTGCCTGGCTATTTTCCATTTCTTAAAGGCTTAGATATTTGAATTCTAGTGGTCTGACTATGGATTTTGTATTATAACTACTGTATAAATTGCTTCAGGTATTTAAATTTTATGCTGTCAAAGACACTGAAGGTAGAGTAAAATGTGTTTGTTTGTGTGTGTATATGTGTTTTTGTTAAGGGGATCAAATGTTTATTATGATTCAACCATGAAGCTTGTTAGAGCAACATAGAGTGAAAAAATATACTGTCTACAGACATGCATTTCAGATCTAACAATAGAAAATTCATTCTGTCTATCGATTGCTCCTCTGAAAAGTTTCTGTGAGAAATACATCTTCTCTGTAAAACAAAGAAAAAAAAAAAAACCCTAACAATATGTAACTTCAAAATAATAATATCTCATCCTTGAGGGAAGAATAGCATAGATCAGTTTTTCCAAGATACATGCAGGGGGGCAAATCATTGTTTCTACTGGACAACTCTACTCAGCTTAAATGTCATTTGCATTTATTTTTTAGTTTGATTGAAACACCTTAATTTCTCTTGGAACATCTTTTAAAGGATTTTCATTCAGAGTAACCATAATATCACTAAATGACAAAAGCAAAAAAGGAGACAGCATATGCCCATATCTATGCACGCATATCTATGCATATGTATGTTTTGAAATAGCTAAACCCAATGCCATAATGGGATAGGGGATTAGAGATTGAGAAAACATACACCAAAGGGAAGAATACTATCCAATTTACTAATAATAAATGTATTCATTTTATAAGGCTAGATATAGTCCTTTACAAAGAAAGAGAGTGTACACACCCTATAACTTACCCTACCTTGTGGTAGCTTCTCCTATAAAGAAAAAAAAAAAATCACCCAGAACTCCACCCAAATCTCAGGCTAATTCAGAATGGTCTACATCCACTTCTTAGGTTAAGTACATTTTAAACATGGAAAATAGTTCCTTCCTCTTTGCAGAGCTCAAACTGGCTCACTCATCTGCCAGACACCTGCCTCCAAGGGCTGAGCAGCTCTTTCAACCCTGAGAACATCTATTGCCCTCCCAAGCTCAGCTGCTGCTCCTGAGCAGCTCCCACATTTCTTGACCAGGTGCTGCTGAGAAAAGCTGATCAGCCTGGAGAAGAGAAGGCTCCAGGGAGACCTTATATAGCAGCCTTCCAGTATATAAAGGGGGCCTATAGGAAAAGTGGGGAGGGACCCTTCATCAGGGAGTGCAGTGATAGGACAAGGGGTAATGGTTTTAAACTGAAAGAGGGGAGATTTAGATTAGATATTAGCATGAGGCTGGTGAGACACTGGAACAGATTGTCCAGGGATGTTGTGGATGCCCCATCCCTGGAGGTGTTCAAAGCCAGGCTGGATGAGGCTTTGAGCAATCTGGTCCCGGCTCATGGCAGAGGAGTTGGAACTACATAGTCTTTAAGGTCCCTTCCAAATCTAATCATTCTATGATTCTATGAGATGGCAGTCCTGACCAGCACAATATCTAGTGCATGAAATGGATTTAAATACCCAAGGAGGTGTCCATGTTCCCATGGGAGCCAAGGAGACCTGCAAAAGGGCACATGGCAGCAGGGGTGACAAGTCCAACACACCCTGGACACCTGAGCAGCTTCCCTTCCAGCTCAGGAGGGTGTCGAAACCCAGGCCAGGATCTCCTTTGCTCTGCCAAAGTCAGGGGGAGCTTCTCAGCAGCTGAGGAAAGAAGGCAGGAGCCAAATACCAGCATGGGAGAGAGAGAGGGAGAGCAGACCGGTGCTTTGGAAGGTGGTGACAAGCTTTGGCGAAGAATTCAAACTTTTTGCCAGAAGAAGAAACTCCCCCGTTCACTGCGGGGCTGCTCCTTCCAGGCTCGTTCCCTCGCCTGCAGGCAAACACGCACACCCTCATTCTCTCCCCTGCTGGAGCTCTGCTCAAAGGCAGCTGTGAGGCTGAGACCTTTGCGGTGACTTTGAGCACACCAGCACATTGTGACCAGTCTGTAGTGCACAGAAGGCTGGGCAGTAGGGGTTGGTCACTTGGCCACTAAAGCAAGGTAAGACGTTTTCACTGTCATCATCCAAATCAAATATCGGTCTCTGTTTGTTCAGATGATCTCTCTGCTACTCCCTCTCTTGATTAGCCACACAGCAGAGCTTGAGCTGAAAGAAAACAAGACAGCATGAGAGAGAGAAGAAAGTCCTCCTCTTGCTTTTAATCTGCCATTTCAATAACACTTGCTTCTCCGCCATCAGCAGCACCATGCTCAGCACAGACACAGATCCCCTAGTCTTCTTGGAACCACATAATTGCCTAATTCCACTATAGCCTGGGGCAGGAAGAAGAAGCTCCCACAGTCCTCTGACAGGGAAGGGACTGGCTGGTGCCAAGAGCCTGCACCAGCCTCGAGACATGGGTGACCTGACCTAATACGAAAGTTAAACAGCATGTAGAGGAAAGAACCTACCTATGAAGAGTGGTGTATAAAAAAATGACAAACGTTCTTTCAGATTAACTTTTCAAGATTGTGATGGTGTTTGTCAACAAGCACATCTCAGACGGAAAAACTCCAGGAGACATGCCAAGCACATCTGTGATAAATGTTCTGTCTGAAGGGCAGAAGAGACCACTCTGCCATCAGAAAGAGCTCTGTTAGAGAAAAAATGTGAGAAGAAGTGGTGAAATATCTGGGAATAACTCCATTTGGGGGGAAAGGGTTGAGGGAGCAAGGGTTGTCCTCCATTTTTATATTTGAATGCAAAACTTTGCAAGCAGTTTTTGATCTGTTGGGCCCTCCACTCTTAATGTTGTTACCAGTCAAGCTCAGCTTGTAGGACCTGGTCAGAAAAAGGTCAGGGATGTCCCAGCTGTGGTAGCTGATTCCCCAAACTGAAGCTAACATAAGAACTGGACACCCACTGGACAGACCTCTGATGGTGCATGAAGTACGAAAGACCTTCTGACAACAAGTCTTTAACAGTGGTCTGTCCCAGGGAAGTTTCCCTTCCAGTATTTCCTATGTCCACAATAAGGAAAATTTTTTTAAATTCCCCTTGTAACTCTTAAGGTCCCTCCCATTTTTTTAGTTTGGCAAATAGATAGCTAAGCAAGAGGTGTGGGGCACAACACAGGACCTGCCAACAGCACTATAAGCACAGTTAGAAGACCAGTCTCCCACAGCCGAAAAGCTGGTTTTGAGCTAAGTCTTTCAGTTTTAGTGTCTTTGTACCACACAGGGCAAAAAAAATATGGTGATAAAGTCCTTGCTCAGTGACAAAACAGCTGTTGTTTTCAGTATTTTCAACTCTGTCCCTGAGTTCCCCCTGCAACTTTTCCACTGACCTCTAACATGACCTTGTTGAAACGACTTCACCTCTCTGTGGCTTTGGTCCACTCCCCATGTTCTGTGTTTGGACTGCAGGCTCCACCAGGTAGTGAGCTGCTGAATGTACGTACCTGTTAGAACCCTTAAATGTTGGGGAGATGCTAGAAACACCCCATGGGACTGGTTTGGTGGCAATGGTTTAGTCTATTTTCTGTTCTTAGTGAACACAGTTAAAAACATTGACATTTTAGATTTTTATTGGCCTAAAAATGGATGCAAATCTGAGCAACTATTCCCCTGTGCAAGGAGGAGGACCCAAGGTACTACAAGTCAGTCAGCCTCACCTCCATCCTTGGAAAGGTAATGGAGCAGCTAATTCTGTACACCATTTCCAGGCACATGAAGGACAAGAAAGCCACCAGGAGTAGTCAGCATGGCTTCACCAAGGGGAAGGTATGGTTGACCAACTTGAGAAATTTCTATGATTAGATGACTGGCTTGGTAGGCAAGGAGAGAGCAGTGGACATTGTCTGCCTAAACTTCAGTAAAGTGTTTGACACTTTCCTGCATAAGATCCTCATAGACAAGCTTATAAAGAATGGAAAAGTGTCTGAACCACCTGGTCTGGAGGGTGATGATCAGTCTAGTTGGAGGCCAGTAACTAGTGGTGTACCTCAGGGATCAATATGGGGTCCAGTCCTCTCCAGCATCTTTGTTAATGATCTGGATGATGGGACAGAGTGTACCCTCAGCAAGATTGCTGATGACACAAAACTGGGAGGCATGACTAATAAGCCAGAGGGTTGTGTTGCCAGCCAGAGGGACCTTGACAGGCTGAAGCAATGGCCTGACAGGAGCCTCGTGAAGTTTGACAGGAAGAAGCGCGAAGTCCTGTACCTGGGAAGGAACAACCCCATGCACGAGTGCACACTGGGGCTCACCAGCTGGAAAGAAGCTTGGTGGAAAAGGCCCAGCAGTCCTAGTGAACACTAAGTTGAAGACGAGCCAGAAATGTGCCCTTGTAGCAAAGGCAGCTAATGGTATCCTGGGATGCATTAGACAAAGTATTGCCAGCAGGCAAGAGGGATGTGGTCCTTCCCCTCCCCTCAGCACTGGACATATTGGAAAGAGTTCAGCAAAGGGCTGCAACAAAGATGTTTAAGGAACTGGAGCATTTCTTCTGTGAGGAAAGACTGAGAGATCTGGGACTGTTCAGCCTGAAGACGAGAAGGCTCAGGAGGCGTCTCATCAATGTCTAAAAATACCCAAAGGGAGGGCGCAAAGAGAGTGGAGCCAGGCTCTTTTCAGCAATGCCCAATGACAGCACCAGAGGCAACGGGCACAAACTGAAACACAGGAGGTTCTGCCTGAACATCAGGAAACACTTTTTCACTGTGGAGGTGACTGAGCACTGGCAAACAATGTTCAGGGAGTTATAAAGCTTCCATCTTTGGAGATATTCAAAAACCACCTGGACATGGTCCTATGCAACCAGCTCTAGGTGGCTCTGCTTGAATGGGAGGCACCAGATGACCTCCAGAGATCCCTTCCAGCCTCAACCATTTTTATGATTCTGTGGTTTGAGCTGCTGGTCAGGGGGTTCTCAAGACCATCGCAGGATTTCAAAAGCTTCAGTATTTGGTGTGTTCAAACATCGCGTGTCATTCCTACCACTGGCTTCCAGCTGGGGGTGCCAATCTGACATATCATTTGCAATAGGCTGTTCATCTGATAAAAATGTTCTCATGTCATGTTTTGAGCTGCTCTGATCTCCCTTTTGTGGTTTGATATTACAGCTAAGATGAACTATTGACTAGCTGATCTGAGAGGGGCAGTTCTGCCTGGAGAGGTGGTGACAAGAGGGGTCGTAAGACTCAGCCGTATTCAGCTGTAACATCCTATGAATGACCCAGCTCTGACCAATACATCTGCTCTCCTGGAATGTCAAGGCACACACTGGGCTCAGTCTCTTCCTGACCCTGAAAGAGGCAGAGCAGGGTAATATATCATGGTTCTTCCTAAATGTTACTGACTCATGACACCAAAAAAGATGTGCCTGGTATTGAAATGGGGATATCTGGCATTATCCTCTTCCTCTCTTACAGGAACATCACAATGAGTAACACTGACTTTTCGGTATCAGTCCCAGGAACATGCTGAATGAATATCTCAATGAGGTGAATCGGTCACTTCACATGTCATAGAGCTATGGTCCCAGGCTCTCTGCAGACTCATATGTACCTTGCTTACCTTAATTTCTCAGTTTTGTGGTTTTCTTTCCCAGTCACCACACCTGGAACCCTGTCTGTGTTGTAAACGAAAACAGAGTTTCCAGAGATTAAGATAGTAGCTCAGGAGAGAGGCACAGCTACAGCAACTTGGCACATACAAGCTATTTCCAAAGTTGCTTCCAGTAATTCTGCAGTTGTTAACACAGCACCTTGCTTCACTCCAGGAAGTACCAGTCCTAATATTAGTCCCCAGGAAAAAAATAACAAAAGAAATGAGCAATTTGCCAGCTCATATTTTCTTCATCCTAAATCACCTGTTTAAATTCATCAGAGCACTGGCTAGCAATTTTATGCATTCAAGCCTCTCTACTGAAGGTCAGAAGAAATTGATACAGGATTTAAAACACTGAAATTTTATCTTTGCAGTCATTATTTTGACTGCTGTTTTCTATAAGCCTGCCCTGTTGAGGAAGACTCTTTATAAGCTTCTGCATCTTGTGTAAAGAAGAGATTAAACTCTATTTTGGTGGAAGAGGTTACAAAGATGCATTAGGAGGAATTTGCCCTGAGGGTCTGAATACCCTCCATTTAGGGCAACTGGAAGAGACCACTGTCCCTCACGAACTCCCTAGCTGCGTATAACCACTTCCAGTCAAAGCGTCCAACTCCCCTGACCTGCCAGCAGAATTGGCCATCTGAGCCCTCTCTAACCCTCAGTCACAACAACCTGGGATTGCTTGAACCATTGTGTTTTACAATTCCAGATTGTTTTTCCTGGAGCAGGTGAAAGAAACAGTTTCCTGGCAGGGAAGATAGTGATGATGAACCATGATGAACCACTTCTGGATGCAGACAGAGCTGTTTTCTCACCCTGTATCAGGTTTGATTCTGTCACCATGCAAGGAAGGCATTGGCTTCAAGATGCATCTAAACAGTGATGAACAAGATTGAAAAAGTGGTCCATCACAATCTCAGCAGCAACTGAGGCTCATATATGAACTTCACTTCTGGAGTATTACTGGCCTTATACTCAGCAAACTGAAAATATGATCAGAATCCAAATCACCACTGATATCTGGGGAATCCTTTCCAACTGGGCTACTTCTGCTATCACCAATAAATGGTGATAATAATTTAATTTAATAATAGTAATAAATTAACAAAGCAAAAAACGTATCCCAGTGAAAACTGTAGACTTGTTGGATACATTGAAGGAGCACGGCAAATTTCATAAGACCATTCTCCTCTCCTGCCACAGAATCACAGGACTGGTGAGGCAGAAGGAACCTTTGGAGATCATTCAGTCCAACTCCTTGCCCAAAGCAGGATCAACTACAGCAGGTTGTTCAGGGCTGTTCCAGTCAGGTTTTAAGAATCTCCAGGGATGGAGACTGCACAACTTACCTGGATAAACTGTTCCAGTGTTCAATCCTTCCAGTAAGAAATTTTTTCTCTTATGCTTAAATGGAATTTCCTATATTTCAGTTTGTGCCCATTGCCTCTCATCCTGACACTAGGTACTGTTGAGAAGAGCCTGGCTCTTTCGCCTTTACACCATCCCATCAGGTATTTTTAGGCAATGATAAGATCCCCCAAGTCTTATCTGCTCCTTTCCTCATAGTAGAGATGCTCAAAATCCTTTAATCCCTTTGCCGGACCTGCTCCAATATGTCCATGGCTTTCTTGTTGTGGGGAGCCCAGTACTGGACTCCAGATGTGTCACCAGTCCTGGGTAGTGAGGAATGATCACCTCCTTTGACCTGCTGGTGACATTCTGTCTAATGCAGCTCAGGAGGTTGTTGGTCTTCTTATCACAAGGGCACTTTTCTGGCTCATGTCCACAGTGGTGTTCAACAAAACTTCCAGGTTCTTGTCTGCCCACCTACTTTCCAGCTGGTCATCCCCCAGCACACACTGGTGCATGGGGTTGTTCCTCCCCAGGTGCAGGACTTAGCTTTTACGGATTTTGAACTTCATAAGGTTCCTGTCCGTTCATTTCTCTAACCTGCTGAGGTCCTTCTGAATGGCACCACAACCATTTGGAGTGTACACTATTTGATCCAGGTTTGTATCATCTGCAAGCTTGCAGAAGGTGCACTGTATCCTAGCACCCAGGTCATTAATGAAGAAGCTAAGCAGTACTGCTGCCAATATCAAGCCCTGGGTATACCACTGGTGACTGGCATCTAGCTGGACTTTGTCATGCTGATTACAACTCTTTCAGCTGCACAGTTCAGACAGTTTTCAGTCTACCACACTGACTGTTTATCTAGTCCATACTTCATCAGGTTTGTCAATGAAGATATTATGGGACACAGCATGGAAAGCCTTATTAAAACCAAGACAGGAAATATCCACAGCTCTCATGTCATCCACCAAGCCAGGCACTTCATCACAGGTGGTTATCAGGTTCGTCAAACAGGACTTCATAAATCCACACCAACTACTTCTAGTCACCTTATCCTTTGCATATGTGGAGGTGTTTTCAAAGATTATTTGCTCCCTCACTTCCCCAGAGATGGAGGTTAGGTGGACTGTCCTGTAGTTCTCTGGACCCTCCTTCTTGTCCTTCTTGAAGATAAGAATGACATTTTCTTTCTTCCAAGCATCCACCCATCACCATGACCTTTCAAGGATAATTGAGAATGGCCTTGCAAGGACATGGGGCAACTCCCTCAGCACTCATGGAAGAATCCCATCAAGTCCCATGGATTTGTATACGTCCAACCTGCCTAAATGGACCCTAGCTTGATCCTCCTCCATAAAAGGTTAATTTCAATTGCTCCAGATTTTCCCATTGGTCTCAGAGACCCGAGTTTACTGAAAGAAAGTCTTGCTAGCAAGGACTGATAAGAAGGCAGCATTGAGTACCTAGCCTTTTCCTCAGCCCATCTTTCCTCCATTACCTCTCTGGATAAGGGCTGAAAGAGCAGAAACAGCAAAATGGTTTCAAAAAATGACAGGACACTTCACGAAAAACAAATGACTGGGAACTATCAATTATGGGGGTGCTTCTCCCTCCCCATTCATTTCAGGAGGAAAATGGGCCTCAAATTGTCAAAGACTTTTCTTGGGACACAGCACCATATGCACACACGTCCCAAAGCTTATTCTTTGCCCCATTAGTGACGGGGTTACTGGGCTCTGTACAGACAGCTTTCTGTAGGCTTGGATAAATGCAAGTTTGATGCTGAGGCAGCGTGTGCCATTGCTCCTTCTGCTTTTTCAGTGTCTTTCATAGTCTTCTCCCTGCTAATCTGCCTGATGGAGAGAAAATCTTTACTACTCATCTTGAGTACCTACTAATACCTATAGCACAGTCTTAAAATGGGACTGCAGCAGTTGTTCATGTATTTTAACCAGCACTATCTAGATAACTTTCATATAGATAGCGCTGCAGCCATCACAGGGCAAAGGTTGGTGAGGTCTGTCAAACCTACCTAAGTAACTCTCTAACTTTTAATTAGGTGCAGAGCTGCACTGTTGTTTACTAATTGTGGTTAATCTTGCAGAACAAAGAGGCTATTGTGATAGACATTGTAGAAAGAGACAGCCATCAACACTGGGCACTTACAGTATTAATGATGTAGAGGAAAAATGAAATTTTGCCTTTGTTTTTTCTCAGACTGAAAACTGAATCTCAGACAGATTGCCTGGCTTGTTTAAGACCACACCATAGGTCTGTGGCAGAGCTAGGACTAAATCCAAATTTCCTAAATCCCATTCAAGTGCTGTAGTCACAGCACAGTGATGAAGTGTCCTCAGTTTTCAAAACTATTAATGATTTCCAACACTGGATTCCTGGGAGTCCAACATGAGGCAGGTTGAAGAAGCCTTGTTTTCAGAAAACAAATTGCTTAGAGGTCTTAGTTTGGACACAGGAAAACTGAGTCATATGAAATTAATAGTTGCATTTAAAAATCTTGGACAACGTCATCTTTCTTCTAGAGTTGCAGAATATTTCCACTGTTCTGAGTGATATTTTTTTTTCATTTTCTTGTTTATCTTCTGAGGCCAGCTTAAGAAAGATAAATGAGAAAATCTCTTTGGCTTCACATATTCAGAGTGCTCTTACCATTAGTCTATTATCCATACTTGAATACTAAAACAATTGACTGTGTTTATTACTAAGTAGAACCTGAAGGCTACACTAAAAGCAAGGAACGGCGGTATTCCTGGCTATAATTTTTAGTTGCCATGGTGATGCATTTGGACAGCAAATATACTTGTTGGTCTCTTTCCCCAGCAGCGTGGCACAGAGACAACCACCCAGTCCTTATTCGGGGCATCATTCAGTGAATTTGGTGACTCTTTTGCTCAAGAAGGTTGAGACGGCAGGACGATACATGATGTGTGAGGAAGTGTCTATAAAATGGCTTGCTTAGGTTGTAGTCAAGGAGCTGAGACTGACTCAGTTCCAGAGCCTTCCCATGCCCAGTTCCTGTGCAACAGTTGGATGAGTTGCACTTCTCTGTGTTCCTGTTTCCAGAATGGAGATAATGGCGCTGCTTTCCCTCACTGGAGTTGCCTGTTCATGGGGGAGTGCACTGTCTCCTACTTTCTGTTGACATGGGAACATTCATTCTGGTTTTGATTCTAGCATCCATACTGTAAGGTAAAGGGTATTTTAATATAATGGAATTATTATTATCATGAAGCAATACTATAAAAGCAATAGGAGATATTTCTCCATAAGAATCTTCAAAATATTTGAAGAAAAGTGAGCAGAGGCCACATGAAAATGCTCATTTTCATTGACCTGTGTGACTGAGACTAGAAACATATGCTGGTAGCTTTTCTTGTGTGTACTCAGAAGAAGCAGAACCAAAATGACAATATGGCTGCTATGACTATGGGCATAAAACAGGCAGGCAGGGATTCAGCTATTTATTTTCTAATGGCTGTTCTGTAGCTTGCATTTGAGCTAAGGCTCTCACAGGAGTCTTCAGTCTGTTGCCAGTGGGGCAGATTTCCAATTCTTTGCAGCTATCACATAAGAAAAGATTATCTTAAGGTAGAAAAACAGAATCAGAAATAATTCTGGGTCCTTGAGAGGCATAGATGGCAGCTGATCTGAGGGGTACAGCAAGGACTCTCTGCACAGGCTTCTTCTACAAAGGCTTACAGATGGCCTTACCCTGAGCCACCCCCTTCACCGATGGGCATGCACACACCCCAGTCAGCTGTGCTGGCTGAGAAAATGTAAATCCATCAGGTCTTTATGATGGTGAGCTTCTCTCCCTAGCAGGAAGGATCACACATGCTCTCTCATCCACTCCATGTACAGTGCGGGGGCAAGATTTGGCCATCAGCAGATGTCCCTGTGGCAATCCAGCAGCAGCAGGAGAGGTGGTTGTGGTGGCAGCAGCCGCTCCTCTGCCAGTTGCACATCTTCTTCAGGCCTACCACCTGCAAACCACCTTCAGTCCCACCGGATTTGCATAAACACTCTTCCAAACAATGGTTACAGGGAGTGCAGTTGAGCAGTGCCCCAGCAGATCCGAGAGCAAAGAGGGGCACAGGGGAGCTATGGCAGGTTGCAGGCTCTAACTTCACCAATTGTCCCAGCTGCCTGCAGAGCATGCTGTTGCAGCCAAAACCACTTGGAGAAGTTGTTTTGCCCAGCAGTGTCTTCCACCAGCACAGCCATTCGTTCAGCAAAAGTCTCTGCCTGCTGCCTTATCTTCCTCCAAACGGCCCAATTACAACCTGCTGCCCTGCCTGCCGCCTAGGACTGCTCACCTTGAGTAAAATCAGGCAGTGATTTAGTGATACTAAGTGCAGGCTGGGGCAGATCCTCCCGTCCTTATTCACTGTGAATTGTGCTGTAGGCAGTTACAGTCCCAGGGAAATCAATGGGATAATGAATACTAATTAGTGGCAAGTCACAGTGGGAGAATCTGGGAAAACATCTGTCCTTGCCCCAGGAGAGGGAGTTCCTCAGGTCCTTGCCATTGTCACGCATTTCGGGGGCCCTCATGATCCTGCAGAAAGCAAGATTTTGAGTATTTACAAGCAACATAAAAATTGGCCCCAAAAATCACTTTCTCATCAGTTTCACTAAGCCCTAATTATAATGTAAATTGCAAAATTGGAAGGAATTCAGAGACGAGCAACAAATACGATTAAGGGGATTGGAGGATTGATTTATGAGAAAAGATTAAAAGACCTAAGAATTATGCAGTTTGAGTAAACGATGACCGTGGGCCTGATCTTGCAAACTTTTCCCAGAGATGGCTCTCTACATTAAAGGGAAGCATGATTTTAAAATACCTACCATGTCCTCCAGTGAGAAATTCTGCAAATCAGTATTCCAAGCTAAGGCAAAGGGGAGCATTAGTTTTCAGCTTGCAGCTAGTGAAAGTAAAAAATTCTAGTGTCAAAGCCCAAAAAGTGTTGGCAATTTTGGGGGGTGTTATAGGTAGAAAAAAACCCCAGAATTTATTCCCATCAGATAGAAATGTGGGGGTATGTAAATACTTGAGATCTGGAGATGACCAGTGTAGCAGGAGTGATAGAAAAGTGATGCTTTTCACTTGGAAGACTGTTAAATGCCTTTATTTGCAACTTTCTAAAAGTAAAGAAGAAATCTTCAGCCTCCCACAACAAAAGTCAACAACCTGAACTGACGAATTGCACCTTTGCATGGGTACTCGGCATCTTTTAAATGCTTTTGAGGATCTACTTAAGCTCTTGAAAATGTTATAGAGATAGAGATGTCACAGGACCAAGCATATGGTCATATCTAGCAATTTAATGCTAGGAGAAAGCAACAGGAAAATGGGTGATGCAGCACCACAAAAGGAAAAGAAGAGTTGCAACACCAAGTTTAAAACTGTCCTGTTTTAAATGTGTCAGATGAATCAGAATCAAAACCAACACTGAATCAAAAAGTAATCAAATCAGAATCAAAAACAATACTTGGATTGATCAAAATGTAGTGTAATGGTTTATTCAGCAGTAAAAAAAAAAAAAAAAAAGTTTTGTGTTTTGGCTCAATCTAAGCAAAATCCCACTCATTTTTTTCCTGTCTGTCTGTCTCCAAAATCCATCACTCATCAGGCCCTTGCCTTGGGTAGTTAATTTCCCTGTTGTGCCAGAGCCTGGCTTGGACAAAGATTCAATTCAGGACGCAACAGCTCTGCAAAATAGGGTGGAAGTAAATAAGGTCTCAGATACAGGCATAGTAACTGAAAAATCTCACAGTACTGGTACCAAAACCAAACTTGGCCAGAGTTTGGGCCATGTTGCAATGCGAGCTGATGGTAGGAAAGGGTGCTGACATGATGTGAGATCCTCAGAGGCATCAATCTGCTGCCTTAAGCGGCCACACCATTGTGCTCACACAACCGGAGAGAAACAGCATGTGAGAGACAGACACCATTAAAAAAACAGAGCTGTCCACCTTGGGACCCACCTGCACCAGGTCTGGAGAAGGCTGTTCCCAGCATTTCCAGGAATGACCTCGATGAGTCAACAGATTCAGATTTATGCCAGCAAGTAGAGCAGAAACAAATGCTCTGCATTTTTCAATGGCCCTAGAGCAAAAAGGCCCCACTATCTTTTCCAGAAGCCTCACAGCTGCTTATCTGAAGCAGTTCATGACAGTGAAAGAAGTGGATAAATACGTCATGTAATGCTGCAATGTGATTTTTAAAGGCAGGCATGATTTCACTTAGGCAAGCAAGGGAAGGGTGAGTCAGCAGATGATTTCGTAAGAGTGCTCAGCAGAGGCTCCAACGTGGTGGCTACGAGGGCGGCAAGCAAGGCAGGCTGGCTGGTGGGCTGGGTGGGTGCCAGCTGTGACCTTAACCTCACATAAGACACAGCCAAGACTGTGAGTCTCCAAAGTCAACATGGATAGAAGCAACCACTGAGGAAAACTGCTGAGGAAAGCTCTTGTGAAAGGAGAAAGACCCCAAAAAAGTCTTTGCAAGACAGGGTAGGTCCCCCATGGTCTGCCTTCTCCCTCCCATGGATGCTCCTTATTACTGAATTTCACTGAATTTCACTGAATTTTTAGAGTTGGAAGGGACCATAGAGATCATCTAGTCCAACTCCCCTGCTGAAGCAGGATTGCCTAGAACATGTTACTCAGGACTGCATCCAGGTGGGTCTTGAAAATCTCCAAAGAAGGGGACTCCACAACCTCCCTGGGCAGCCTGTTCCAGGGCTCTGTCACCCTCACCGTGAAGAATTATTTTCTGTTTGAGTGGAACCTCCTGTGTTCCAACTTGTGCCCATTGCCCCTTGTCCTCTCACTGGCAACCGCTGAAAAGAGTCTGGCTCCCTCCTCCTTCAACCTACCCTTTAGATACTTGTAAGCATTGATAAGGTCTCCCCTCAGCCTTCTCTTCTCCAGGCTAAAGAGTCCCAGCTCTCTCAGCCTTTCTTCTTAAGGGAGATGCTCCAATCCCTTAATCATCTTCGTTGCTCTTCGCTGGACTCTTTCCAGTAGTTCCCTGTCCCTCTTGAATTGGGGAGCCCAGAACTGGACACAGTACTCCAGTTATGGCCCCACCAGCGCAGAGTAGAGGGGGAGAATGACTTCCCTTGACCTACTAGCCACACTCTTCCCTATACAGCCCAGGATTCCATTGGCCTTCCTGGCCACAAGAGCACACTGTTTGCTCATTGTCATTTTTCTGTCTACCAGGACCCCCAGATCTTTCTCTTTGGAACTTGTCTCCAGCAGGTCCACGCCTAACCTGTATTGGTGCCTGACATTCTTATTCCCCAGGTGCAGGACCCTACACTTTTCCCTGTTGAACCTCATGAGGTTCTTCCTTGCCCAGCTCTCCAGCCTGTCCAGGTCTCGCTGGATGGCAGCACGGCCCTCTGGGGTGTCAGCCACCCCTCCCAGTTTGGTATCATCAGCAAACTTGTTGAGGATACACTCTGTTCCCTCGTCTAGGTCACTGATGAATATGTTGAAAAGGACTGGACCAAGTATTGACCCCTGGGGGACACCACTGGTTACAGGCATCCAGCCTGAACCTGCTCCATTAATCATTACCCTTTGGGTCCTGTCACACAGCCAGTTCTCAATCCACCTCACTGTCCCCTCATCCAGCCCACACTTCCTTAGTTTCTCAAAGAGGATGTTATGGGAGACAGTGTCAAAAGCCTTGCTGAAGTCAAGGTAGATGACATCTGCTGCCCTCCCCTCATCCAACCAACCAGTTATAGCATCATAGAAAGCTATCAGATTGGTCAAACATGATTTACCCTTGGTAAACCCATGTTGCCCAGTTCCAATAATCCCCCACTCTTCAACTTGTTTGGATATGACATCTAGAATGAGTCTCTCCGTTACCTTCCCAGGGACAGAGGTGAGACTAACTGGTCTGTAGTTCCCAGGGTCCTCCTCCTTGCCCTTTTTGAAGACTGGAGTGATGTTGGCCTTCCTCCAGGCTTCAGGCACCTCTCCTGTTCTCCATGACCTTTCAAAGATGATAGAGAGTGGCCCAGCGATAACATCTGCCAGCTCTCTCAGCACTTGTGGGTGCATCCCATCAGGGCCCATGGACTTATGAATGTCCAGTTTGGCCAAGTGGTCCCGAACCTGGTCCTCCTCTACTGGAGGAAAAACTTCCTCTCCCCGTACCCTCCCCCTTGCCCCCAAGGCCAGAGCTTCATGAGGGACAGTCTTAGCAGTGAAGACTGAAGAAAAGAAGGCATTCAGCAACTCTGCTTTCTCTGTGTCTTCCACCACTAGAGTGCCCATCTCATTCATCAGTGGGCCCACATTATCTCTAGTCTTCCTTTTACTTACTTTTACATCTTTCTGACTTCCAGCAAAACTTCCTCTTGAGCAGGAGGAGGAAGAGCAAGAGAGGTAGAAAGGCTCTGGGATGCCTAGGAGCTGCTGCCCACAGTTCCCAGCTTTCACACAAGCCTGGGTTGAGGAGGCCTCCCCCTTATCCCACAAAACAGGGGTGACTGCCTGCTGGTGCCAGGATTTCTTCACCCACCACAGTGCCTGGGTTGGACCCAGCTGCTCCGTAGCTGCACGGGAGCCACAGCACAGCAGCCGTGTCTAATCCCCCAACAGTGTTAAGACAGCCTCTCTCCAGCCTTGTGCAGGATTTCCTCCCAGGAGTCTGGTGGACATGCAGGGAATGATGCTACAACATGTGAAAAATTAAAAGAAAAAAGCAAATTGCTCCTGTGGGGCCAGCAAGGAGCAGGTTAGCTCTACAGCACCCAAACAAAGGGAGGGTTGGTGTCCTTCCCCTCCCTTTTTTCTCCAGGACACTGGGGCTTCCTCCATTTGCCCCCATACAGCATGAGGAGAAAGCAGGAAAACCTGAGTGAAGCCATCAGGGACTTCTATACCAGCATAGCACCCTCCATTGCAAGCAGGGAGATGATGAGTGGAAGGAGGAACTGAGAGGCCCAGCCTTTATAGACCACTGTCATCTGCATAAATATTGAACGTTCTATCTCACGTCTGAACCAAATCCAAGCTATACTTGAGGAAACCTCAAGATACTCATGAGGAAACATAAAAACATCCTCTCTGTCAAAAAAGGAAGCAGTGAATAAGGGATGGTGAGCAAGGAAAAAATTGCAAGAAGCTTCAAGAGAACATGGATTTGTTCACAAAATTTGGTTTTTATCAACAATCTTCTTTTTTATTGCAATCAATATTTTCAAGTAGATTTTGCCATGTGAACTCCAGTAGGCTCTGATGTCCTACTCTGATATTGCTGTTCTACTTGATATTTGCTTTGGTTATTCCTGCACAGGTTCACACTCACCATTAAATTCCTTTTATTTTTTTTTTGCAAATTTCTTGCAGGAAATTCATAATCAGCTTCCCTGAAAAACTCTGTAGTTCAAGAGTGCCATCTTGAGGTTTACTATGTTTAAGGACTAGCATGATGATTGAACTACTAGTATTCAGGAAATAATGAGTGAGCTCAAGCACCTAGTATCTGAAGTATCGTTTTAAAAAGGCGCGAACATATGTACATAGGGGCGGTTTGTCTTTGGAGTTAAGGGATCTAGCTAACAGAAGTGTCACTCCCGGTCAAGATTTTCAAAAGCAAATGATATTAATAATAGCGAATGCTCTGCTTTGGGAGTTTCTACTCAAATTGCTTTAGGAGATACTTGGTGTTCAGATTGTGCTCAGTTCCAGCCATCTGAAAATCAATGAACATTCAAAGTATTTTAAGCCAGGCACTCAAGATGACTAATTATGATTTTTGGGGGGTTTGTGTGTCTCTAAGATGCAGTTTTGCTTGTATTCTTAATTTAAGTTAAAAGTAATGTCAGAGACAGAATAAAAGTCTTTCATAAATATCTAAAATCTACATGGTGAGTATATTGCTTTAGATATTCCTATGTTTTAAAATACAGGAGAGATTGTCATGCTTTGGGGTATAAGTGTAGGAGGTATTATGAAATCATTTTCCTTCTACAGCATTGTCAGGGCACTACTAATTTATCACTGGAGGAGAGTAAAGGAGTAGATTGTTATGGCAAATCATGCACAGGTTGAGAATTTACCATTGAAAGTGGGATGTTGCTTTTCATTCTTCCTGCTGCATCTGCCAGGTGGCTTTTGGCTTGGGAAAAGGATGTGTGCCAACATGTTCACAATAAAGTGCATTGAGGATGAGGCGCCACAGGAAACCAGAGACCCTCAAAAATAGGCATTGTTAGCACCACAAACAACCCGTGTTTCCTTGTGATATTTTTCTTTTTGCAGCCCAGCAAAAGAGTAAACCTTTCTGAAATCGCTCCTCATGATGCGTATTCCCCGGTTAGCACCACTACCCAAATTGCACAAGTATGTTTCATTCTTTTTACAAGACTTTTAGTTTGTATTAGATGAGAAGTCCTAAAACCATACATTTGACTGAAGTCCAGATAAAAAGCAATCTACCTCCAGCTACGTAACAGTCAATTTAAAGGAAGAAGTCCTGTTTGTTTTCCAGTGCAGCAGCAGACTGCAGCAGAGGATATTTTTATCCTAAGCATTTAGTACAGCAACAACACGTCTCACAAAAGAAATCCAGTATCGGCTCTGATCATCTTTGAACTATCAGGGACTGAGTCATATCCCGGACTGGAAGGAGGAGTGGGGAAGAAACTAATTTCCCTTTCACAGCAAAGAAAGTCATGAATTTGAATTCTTTTTCTTGCTTTGAAGTCCAAAATACCTTGCCAATAAATCGCGGCGGTGTGCCAGATCTTCCAAAAGGGATGGGAGCAGCCCATGACAGCCTACAGACTGCGCTTCCCACACAGACCTGCCTCCTGCCTGATGACCAGGGCAGCGCCGGGACGACTCGGGCTGAAAGAAAGGTATTTGCAGTGATCCAGCAGAGGCTGAGTAGGACAGCCACAGTCAAAGGGCTTCGAGCAAATGAGGTCCACCTCCACAAAGAAAGGCCATTTCTAAGATCTAGATTGTGCTAAGCCTATTCACAGGGAATAGTGCTTGCTTCTGGAAGTAGCTTGTGTTATTTCTTGAGGAGTAACGTCAACATGAACAAGGTGGCAGAGTCTGATCCTGCATGAATAAGAGGTCACTGAGACAGAGATGTGAGCTGGTTCACTTGGAAACTATTGCTTGGGTATGAGCCAGGTGTCTATTTTGGGTCCCTCCATAGGCAGGAGTTGCCTGAAGTCAAGCCAGATCCCTTTCCAGGACAGGCCAAAATGTTGCCCTGTCTTCTGGAAGGGCAAAGAGCAGGAATAGTGCAATAACTAAAAATAAATTAAAATTTAATTGCCTCTTAGCTCTAGAGACATTCAAATAATTTTAAGCTTGCTTCTGTAATTTTTATCATCAATTCCCAGTGACAACTGGGAAACCAATCAAAAGGTTCAAGAAGATTTGTGCAAAAATTAATTCCACAGTCTGATCAACTACTGAAAGGTTTTGAGTGTGGAAGTTTCAAAACTTATTTAGCCAAATGTTACATTTACAATTGCCAAAGAGGGATGAAATTTGTGTACATCTTTGAAAAAAATTACGTTCTATACCTTGGCCTAATCTATTGATATCCTTTTGAATGTTTCACAAATTTTACATTAACCATTGTATTACTAAGTTGTCTTTGAAGTTTTTTGTTTTAGAGTTACTGTGGTGTATCACAATATATCTTACATGTGCTGTAAAAGAATGACATTGTGTCTTGCCATGTCTTTATGTTGTATACAAAACAAAGATTTTTGCTTGTGTTAATATAAAATCTAAATATTCTCGAGAATTGTAACTTTTTGACCTTTAAAATTTCTATTGATATTTCCCCTACAAGGCCTCTTGTTCCTTTGTCTAATTCCGTATTTTTATAAGATGCCCCAGATACCTGACATTCATATCTATACTTTTCTACAAACTTGATTTTTTATTATTACAACCCAGAAATAATTGGTGCTACCTTGTAAAATAACCATACATTTAAAATTTAAAACTTTCTTCCTGCCAAATTAGTAAAATTTATTCTGTGAAGAGATAGATGAATAAAAGAGAAAAAAGATTTGCATTATAACTGTATTCAAGATAACAAAAACTGAGAAATAAGGTCCTTCACAAAATACAAAATTACTGGCAAGGACAAAAAGCTAAGAGAAAAAAAGATGTTGGGAGGATTTCAGAGGGGAGCTTCGACAGTTGTGTACTGGATGGAAATCCAAAACCAGATGGCAAAGCTGCTGATCAGAACTTGAAAAAAATTAGGAGTTTAATGCTGCTGCAGGGGAAAGCAGCTCTGTAAGCCCTGGGAGAAATGTCCTTCTCTTGCTGATGAGCGCTTGCCTCCTGCTTGCCTGTGGGCCTCTCCCCTTCCTTACTGAAGGGTCTTCACCAACTTGATGCTCCCCAGCTGGAGTGAGCGCTCTCCTCAGCTGTGGGACACAGGCAGCATTTCAGCATCTTTATGGCATCTGCTGTGTATCCAAAGCAATGCATGGAGGGACCAACTGTTGGCCAAAGACTAACTTATGACAGTGAGTGGGGTGGCTTTCCCAGCTTACATTCAAGAATGAGACTGAACCACACACATCAGGAGAAAATAATTTTATTGGAAGGAGGAGAGCGGCTCATCTGTCTTGAGTTAAGCCATCACTGTAGTGATTTGAAATGGGAAATTCAGAAACATTCCCTGGATACAGCTATGAGGTAAGAAAACCACTAGCATTTCCACAAGATATTTCTGCAAGGAACACACAAATAATGTTTTAATTCCTGCATGTGCAAAAAAATATTTCCAGGAGAATTTAAATAGCATCACTTGCTTGAGAGCAAAGTGTTGAAGCTCATGTAATGACAACAGAATTTAGAAATTAGCAAGTAATAGAAAAGGAAACTGCTGTTTAAAAACACTCTATCCGTGCATTGAGAAATACTCAATACACCATCAGTGCTGTTACCAGTGAATGTTATCTGCATATTCTGAATTGCTGTGTATAACACTGTGATAAGCTTGCACATATTTCTGTGCATTAAGCAAGGAAACTTTAGAGTGGGACCTATAACAAGCTAGTAAACATAAAAGGATGATTGTCTTTGAATTAACTGGGAAAAAATAAAGCCATACATGGCCTTATAAAGCCATATATGGCCTTATAAAGCTATATCTTACCTTTATGCCTTTTTTAATCCAAGATGCCAAGTTCACCTGCCAGCAAGCTGAAGGCCTAGAGCTAGTGAAAGCTGGAGCTGAATGTAAGAGAGAAGACCTAACCAAGTTCATGAGCGACTGAGTGAAAAAGTTATTGCAAAGAGATCATGCAAGTGTGTGTGCATGTGCACAGTTTTTCCAGGTGAGTGGTGGTACATATAAATATATATATGCTAGATTGTAGCTGAAGGGGTGATCGTTCTAGAGTCAGTCCTACAAGTACGTACACAAATGTGAACTTGCGAGTGTGTGCAGGATGTGAATTCCTCATGATGTGAGGAGACACGATGAGAGTTGTGTTCACCTACACCACTCATCAGCCAAACCAGTGCTACCCACAGTACAAAGTTAACTATACCTCAATTCAACTCAGATTAAACTAAAAAGTCTAACTGTAAAGCTGCCAATATAAAAAAAAAAAAAAAAAAAAAAATCCAAACCAAACAAAACCCAGAACAAACCAAAACCAAGCAAAAAACCCCAGTTTAAAATTTAATATTAAATGTGAGGTTCCGTGTGCAACATCAGCTGCCTTGAGGGGATCCAGGGTTTCTAAGTAAAACCAGCAGTGCTGAAGCTATCAAACCACATCTCTTGTAGCAAGGACGATGACTTCACAAGTGGCGTGCTTTGCACCAAACAATACGGCGACTGCTGAATACGGTGATGGGGTCGACAGCCATGGACTGGGGGGCAGAAGGGATAAAAAGATATATTCAGAGAGCTGGGCACACCATTTTCCTTTGTTTACTTTTGATCTTAGTGCATGGCAAGGTGCTAATGTTACCTGCTAAAAAGTTGCAGATCCACATGGGAGCAAGGCTGTAACCAAGGCGTCTGTGGCTGCTGGTGTTCCTAAAGCAGAGCCATTTAGACTTGTTTCAGAAACAGTTTTGACTGTGTTAAAATGATGGGAGCTAGAGGAAATTTGCTTCCATCATTGCTACCGTCAGTGGAGCTGATAGTAATTGTAGGAAATTTGTGGAAAAAAGCAGCTGTAAACATAGGCACAGCCTCAAGCTATCAAAATGACTTCTGAGCATTGTATTTCTCTGGAGAGGAATGCCCAGTCTCCCAGGAAACCACGTTTGGTTACATCCTCCTCTTCCCTATCATGTAACATGTCAATACTTACTTATATAATTGTATTTTCTTCATGCAGAGTCAGAATACACATTAGCCCCTGACTACAGCTTTTTCTTTTTAAAGTCCATGGAAACACAAATTCCAATTTCACCCCTGTTTCTGATTTATGATTAAGACATATCTCCTCTGTGAGGGCTCATATGCTGTCACTTTTGAACAGAAGAGCACTAGGGAACTTCCAGCTTTGAAATTAATTACAGGAATAAAACCTTCTTTGCATATTTTCTAATTATGCCTTTCTTTGTTAATGCTAAATAATGCCTTTAGCATCTTCCTGGAAAAAGTCTCATTGACCCTGCTCTGTGATTATGGTGCTTTTATCTCCCATCTGTGCTGTGAAAGCTACAGACCTTCCATTTCCAATGCAAAAACCTCCAGAATTAAAATCATTAGTACAAACAATAAAAAGATTAAAAACCTGTACAGGTACATGATGCAAGCCATACACAAAACAGCTTTATCCACTCATGGATAAAGGAGGGGGAAAAAAGTGACACGACTTTTATTCTGTGACTGTCCCTATGACCTCAGCTCATGAGCAAATGAGTTAAATTAACCTAAAAATTTTGCAGACACTGAGACAATTCGCAAGCACCAAGAGTCCACCATTGAGATGTCCGGACAAAGGCTGAATCCCAGTCAAGGTTGAGCTTTGGAGCAAAGCAATCACACTACTTTTCTGGTCACATTTGCTCTTTGCTAGTACTTGCCTTAGTTGCAGAGGGGACTCTCATGGGGCAAGGTGTTGTGCATGTCCACTCTGATGTGCCCCAAATACACTTGCATCAAGAAGCAGGAGAGCAACAAGGATCCTGAAGGGTAAGAAGCTTGGCCCAAGATGGTTGATGACTTGGGACCAGAGTCTGGAAGAAAGGCTGGTCACTAGACTGTTGGGACCAGCCTGGGAGCACCCTCAGGTGCCAGCTCCAGCAGGTAGCAGAGGGTGAATGCAGCTCAGCCTTTGTGCTCACCTCATGCCCGCAGCAATCCCACACGTCCTGCCTGTCCACTTCTCCCTGTTCAGCATGGGGTACCAGCAGGGATGAGTGTGATCATTCTTTTACATATAATTCAATCACCATCCAGCATCATCAGGTGCCTCCGGGAGGAGGTTCTCATCTACAGCAGCTTTTGGCCAGAGCCAAAAAGGGGGAGGGATATTCCCAGCGTGGTGACATCCTGCACCTAGGACAAGTGCCCGGTGGCTGCTGCTGCTCCACTTTACTGATGAGACACTCCCTCCTGATGGGAGCTGTGTCTGCTCTGAGAATGGTCACTTTACAGGAGAAGCACAGGATGGCCCACATTCACCTTGGACATTTCCATCCTTCTTGCCACACCAAGTTCAGTGCCCATCTGCTGTGGCATCCTGGGGATGGCACCGGGGCCAGGGTAGCCACAGGGCCAAGCCAGTTGGCAGAGCAGGATGCCCAGGACAGGGCCGTCACTAATCTCTGGATTGCCTAGTGCAGCAAGATTGATCTGCCAACGTTATGAAACTCACAGAAAAGTGCAGGCATGTAATTTTTGCCGCAAGGTCCTCATGTCAGACCTTGCTCTTTATTTTTTTTTCTTTTTTTTTCCCTTGGATTTGGCTCCACAACTTGCTGCTCTTGTAGTTTGTTCTCATGATCCCTTGAGTCATGCTATGGTGCTATGAGCTGTTCGCAGAAAAGTTGGCAAATAGCTCCTATTTCACTCCCTGTGTGATTTAACCATTGCAAGTCAAGGGGCACGAACTTTATGCGGGTTAGTGACCTGGAGGCCTGGAAGCGCTGGTGCAAGCCTGAAGGATGATGAACTGTTGTGTAATGGAGAGTCAAAAAGGTACATTGAAAGTTTAATTACAAACACCTGGAGAGCAGTGGCACTCTCAACTCCCCATTCCCCTTAAAATGTATGCATTGGTTTTACATTGCTTCCCTGATATTTTTTTCCATTCCAGCAGACTAAAGCTTTTCTAGGGGAAATATTAGTGAAATGCCACGGAGGATTGTAGGTAACACAGCACTGGGTTTTCCCCTTCAAGCAGGACCCCAACAGCTCAAAAACAGCTTCGAAGTAATCACGTCACAGCAGCAACAGCAGCAATAAACATCTGATAAAGCCAGAGCAAGTTCCTTGAATTTTAAGACATTGTGTGCAGTAGAAAAAGAAATGAAAAAAAAATCTCCCATGTTTTAAATGGTTCCTTATGCAAAAATTCTACCTTTTTTGGCAATTTCTTGAAGGTCTTGATGTTTCTTGGGTTTTCTTCAAAGAAGATCGACAGAAAGCCATCAGAAAATGAGGGCATTGCTTATAATACCTAAAATGAACAACTGTGAGGCCTGTTCCACTTCTTTAAAATTAGGTTGGCCTGCACTCGTCATTTATTTATTTCCTCAGCAGCCCAAGGGAATATACTTAATGTGTGAAGTGAAGCACGTGCCCTTGCAAGAGCAGATTTTATGTCATTAAAAGGAAAAATGTAATACTGCAAATGAAGAAATGTCTCATTAGAATTGCATTTGCTTTCCCACAAACATCAGCCAAAAATTTTACTTCTTAAACATATACCTACACTTTTTGCTTCCAGAGATATGCTGCTACCAAAAAAAGGGCACACAAGTGACCTGTGGTATGAACCATTGTCTTAGGGTGTGTTTGCAGCCTATTAAAGAACTGCCAGAGGAGAATGTAAGCAAAAGGGGCTATGGGAGAAGAAAGAGGTAGAAGATAACTGGGAACAAGCCCAATTTACGAGCAACAAAAAGAAGAATGGTGCCAAGGATGGGATTCTCATCTTTGTCCTCACACAACTTCCCACCAAGAAATACTCTTCCCTGCAGCCAGTTCCACCACAGCAATAGCTAAGGATCAAAAGCCAACCTCCACCCTTGAAATAATTTTCTATTAAAGTTGGTTTTAATAAATTGAGTTTTGGATGAAATTTCAGTTCTTGAGATTACAGCAGAATTTTTTTGGTTGGATTCTGTTCATATTTTCCTGTTTCCACATCCACATTTTGCTATAAGCAATATGGTCAACTTCTTTTATCTCAGTGAAATTTTGCCTTCCCAGATTAGGAAAAAAAAAAAAGTGGAATGTTTGTTGTAAAACACTGTCAGGAATTCCCCCAGCTAATCCTCCTTTGCTTCTCTCTCAAAACTTTGAGACACAAAGTATTGCTTCTGGAGTGGGAGAAGTTTGCATATTGTAACTCTGAGAAAAGCACATCTCTTTCTGAACTCTTGGAGGCAAAGACAGTCTAAGAAGTAGTTGCACAGTTGCATTGCAAGGAGCTGTTAGTCAGTTTGGCCTCCTAGAGACTACTGTGACTACCCAAGCCAAGAGAAAAATGTATTTTATCTTCTGGAAATTTAAATATAAAATTCTTTTATTTTAATGGAGGAAAGTTATAAAATGTTTCTAAAGATCAGTAGCTGCTCTGTGAATTCACTCTCCTACAGAGTTCAACCAGCAGTCAGCCGTTGAAAGAGCCTCTGAAAGTTTTCACTTTGTTGCTGGCTGCCTCCCCTCACCAGCTATCTTCCTGACTGAGGTTAAATAAGGACAAGCCTTTAAAACTCTAGTATTTTAAAACAACTTACCTTATTTTTTGCTGATTTGGCATCTATTTCCATGGAAACAGAAGCAAGAACTAGAAGCCAGCAGCTGAAGTTGGCTACACCACTGCTCTTGGCTTGTTCTACTTCCATTTCCATGGAAACTGATGTAAGATCAGTGCAAACAAGGCAAAGTTGCACTTTTTTTTTTTTTTTTTTTTAAATTAACCCTTTCTTCATTTTCCACTTCTAGGTTCGTTTGTTGCCGGAACTGCAGATATAAAGTCACTGAAAATGCAAGGAAGAGCAGCCCACATATCCTCATGAATCTGTGTGCTTGTGTGTGTGCACAGGTGTGTGCACACATTTTCTAACATATATCTTCAAAGTTGTCGCTGATTTACTTTAAGGATGCTAAAAATCACAAGAAAATAACTAAGGCACGGGAGAGTTAAGGAAGAGTGAGAAAGAGCAGCCGGTTGCGTCCCTGCATTGACAGGAAGCCGTTCCGCCACAGGTTTGTAGTCTCCAGGATGATATCAGGGATGGAGGAGTGCACCGAGCCCTGGAGCTGCCTGGCCGTGCCTCCCACAAAGGTAACCCGTCTGCAAGGAGCTCCACGAGGCTCTGCTCTGCAACCAGTGCTGGTCCCCAGGGCGTCCCAGCTAGCATAAAAACTGCTGTGTCATGTGGGTGATTCACAGGGAACATGGCACCTGGGCAAGCAGAGGTGGTAGAAGCAAAAGCAGCAATGGAAGGAAGAAGAAGTGCATGAGACAAGGAAGGCTGACATGGAGGATTGCCCCACGTGGAGGTAAAAGACTGAAGTAATAAACTGGCAACAGAGCAAAGCAACTTGATGAGAAGAAGTGGCACCTCCTTGCTAATGGCTTTCCAGGAGTTTTCTAGAGTATTTCTCCTCTAAAGCCAAATATGGTCCCCATTTTGACTATAAAACCATTGAAACTCAGATTTTAACTTTTCTTTTTTTTTTTTTTTTTTTTAATCTGGCAATGTGCTGGAGTATGTCAGAAGCCTTCAAGGGTGCCTGGTAACATGTGCAATGTAATGTGCAGCCAAAGAATTACAGACTGTGTTACAGAGTTTGTACAGGCTGGGGTTGACCACTGTTCATGGATCATGAGCTATTCAGTTTTTCTTTAATTTCATGACTGAACTTGGTCCAAGATTAAGTCACGTTTAGGGAATTGATTCATTTACCCCACTTCATTAACAGGGATTTTGGTGCCTATCCTAGAAAATCTGGATCCAGACATGTAAGCCCCAATGAAATAAAGCACTGAATCATGTACCTCAGTCCTCCACAAGCCCAAACAAATATAATTTATGTATATGCTCTACTGCTCCACACTGTAGGACCCCAGACAACAATGCTTACATGTAGAAAAGGTTTTCCAGATTTTAACAGTCTACTTAGACCTGGGGGGCTTTAGAGAAGTCTCCTTCATTCAATTGCTCTTTCTTAGGAAATGCAAAGAGAAGGCTAGTGGGAGTAAATGGGTAAAGAGAAGGGAGGTGGTCTAGGTCACACATCTAGTTACCAAAAATACTAAAATACCAGATTTGTAGACAGAAGAGAAGCCAGAGTTATAAGAGAGCTATGAAAAATTAGAAAGAAAATAAATACATTTCATGTCTTGATTCATTTCTCCTTCCAATTAATACATTTCTAGATTAGGCCAGATTTTAAAAACATGTTCATGTTTGCACCAGACACAAGAGCACTTAGTCTGCATCAGCTCCGATCTCACCTGAACAGGAATTGATGCCTGAATATCAAAAATTGTTAATGAGTGTAGAAAAGTGTCTCTGCTGTTGTCACCTGCAAATATCAGTTGCATGATAACAAGAACATTCCAGAATACAGGGAAAAACAAAGGTCACTGCCTAGAGTGCACCTGTACTGTCAAAATTCATAGTTGAATTCCCTGTCCTAGCACTGGGTATTGGTTGAGACCAGTCCCAAGGTTAGTCAAAGCAGTCTTCACATCTTTCTCACAAACTACCTGACCTCGCCTTGCATCCAGACAGCTGGAAGGATACAGCTGCTGAGAAATATGGATTGCCGTACTCCCACTCAAAAATAATTAACCAGAGATTCCAATCAGGTGGGCAGAAACCAAATGGAACCAAATAATTGATATTTAGAAAAAAATACATAGTTTGACAAAGTCAGTAGTCAGCCACTGGATCAAACACCTGTCATGTTTTATTCTTTGGGGGTATATTTTTTTAAAGATTTTTCCTTTACCTGGTAACTAGTTCAGAAGGAATCTTTTCGGAACCCATATTTTAAGTGTGTTTCACTTTAGTCTTGGAAACCAGGCTACTATTTTAACAGATCCAGTTCATTAGGCAGCCCATTCCAAGAGTGTCTCCCTGCCATGCCATTTTTATTGTAGATGACCCTGTTTTGTCCTGCTTCTGCCTCACAGAGGAATTTGATAGAAAATCTGAAGTTACAACACCAAAAAGTCTGCATTATTTTTAATCCTTTTAACTGTTGGGACACAGAATCAATAGCACATGCCCAAGAAAAATATTGTGGGTAGGTCTTTCCCTTCTGGAAAACTGTATGATGTGAAAATATTTCTCATTTTCTACAGAAAGAGGATGTCATTTATTTATTTATTTATTTTGCTTGGGGAGGGATGCTTTGTTTCTTTGCTGCAGTATTGTCACAGGAAATCATGATGCACGCACCAGTGCTTCAATTGCAGTCACGTGGGCTTGAACTCCACGTAAGGAGCTGCTTTGCCAAATGAGTGGCCCAGGAGCACAATCGCTGCTGCTGCTTGTGTTTGCCAGGCCACCATCAACAGAGGGCAAGTGCTCTTTGACAAGGGGCTTTGCTCCCTTTCCAGACAGCTCCCTCCTCGCCTCCTTCCTGCATGGTTTGGGCACAGAGTGACCAGCACACCCTGATCTGGTGTGCAGCCAATTTTCTTTTCACTATCATTTTCCCTTAGGCTCAAAATACTTGTATCTTATTTTCTGTCTACGGACACTGATGCACCAAAATGTGGGATCCTCTTCCATGCTTTTCACTGCTTGGCACAATCTCACATAAATACTGCAAGGACTACAGTAGCTGATAGCATTTGGTGGCCTTTTGTACTGTCATTTCAGACTTTCACAGACTAGAGCTGGCCTTATCTGTTGGCCACAGTGCCTGAGGCTTTTCTTCTAGCTGGATTTTTCCTCCAGCTGCCTACCAGTATGCAAAGGCAGAGATTTCTGAACAGCAAGCTTCCTCTTCTGCAGCAGAAGAATGGAGTCAGGGAGAATCAAAAAAATACCACAGATATAGAACAGTACCTATTTTCTCGTATTATCAATAGAGAAGATTATTGATGCTTCTTATGAATTACATCCAGGCTTATCAAACAATAGGAATTATTCCCTGGTGAGGCAAAAAATATGGCAAATTTTCATTCGCATTTTAGTATTTTCATTGATTCAAAATGTAGAAAAGTGCATACGCACACACACAAAACTTCAAATCTTCTCATAGTGACTCGAAGTACAAACACGGTTTGCCAGCTCAGCTGTGGTGTTTGACACCCACACCTCAGTGGCCCCTTTTTGTCTGTATTTGTAGTCTGGGCAGTGGTTTTTGTTTGCTTGCTTGTTTCTCCTCTCCCTTTCTCTTGCATCTTTTAGCAGGCAAAAAAGGGAAAGAAACAGGGTGGGGAGAATAAGAGCATATAACAGAAGTTGTCCATTACAAATGCAACTGGAACAAAAATTTTCTGTTGCAGATCACTTTAAAACAGATGTTTCTTTCATAATCATGCAATCAGGAGGAAAATGCAGAAAAAGGAAGTGATCGCATCCTCCCAAATGTTACGAGTTTTGTAGCATTCAAAAAGACACATTTTTTTTTGTTTTGAAAGAATTGAAAGTGTGTCAAGCCACTCTAGCAATTAATCCACAAATCGAGCCTGGACTGGGACTGAAGTGATAAGCAGCTCGGTATCAAGTCTGTACTGGTTACTTGGCAGTAGTTTAATGATTATCTTGGATGTGATTAATGAAAAATACTATTAAGAATAATCATGTTGCACCACACCCTGAACTGACTTCCACCCTGTCCCACGAAGCCGCTCTGTGCAGCAGCCAAGGTCTTATCCGGGCCCTGCAGGCAGCAAGACCTAGGCAGGACCCACTGAAGACCTCAGGAAGAGCAGTAGCCTCTCCTCTTCCAGCAAAAGCTTGATTTTTTCCTGTATTTTGTTTCTTTTCTGTGCATGGCAGTGAGACGCAGCCCTCCCGCAACCTGCAAGGCAATATTCTGTTGCTCAGCAACCCCGTACTTGCTGGGAGGGCTCTTTTGCAGCAGTAAACCTGGGCTGAAGAGGAAAATGAGGTGATGGGACATCCGAAACCTGCCGCTTAGGTTTCCCAAACATCGAGGTCCCTATGAGCAAATGCAGATCAGTAACAGCAAGGACTCTGGTGGTAACATCTGCTGGGGAGCAGCACCTTCTGCTCCTCTGCATCTGGTCTGTTCCGAAGCATTTAGTGGTGATTAAAAAGAATTAATTAATTAACTAATTAGCTAAAAATGTGTCCTGCTCTGCAAAGCCATCTCCAGTGTCCCAGTTAGATCCAGAGCACAGAGCTGGCACAGCGTTTGGCATGGGGTGAGCCAGCCAGCAGCGCCGATGAGATGGGGAGATGGGGGCTGAGAGGCTCCACCAGAGTGAAACCCACTCTGGGGGCTGCCAGCGTTGCTCAGGCTGAGGTGAGGAAGGACCAGAGTGGAAAGAGGCAGTGAGGAACAGCTGGACTGCATGAGTGGATTGGGTGGAGACTATACACCCAACGGATTGGGTGCGTTAAGTTAAAGGTGTATTTCATGCCCTGGGAAAATCAGCCTGCTTGCCCCTCATCTCCTCCAGAGCTAGCAGCAGGGAAGGACAGATCTTCTCCTGCCTCAATGAGCAGTCAGAAACTGCAGCCAATCCCCTCCAAATCCACAGCCATTGGGGTCTGCAGAGAGAGAGGGGTCTAGGCGTTTTGGGGACCGAGAGGATCCAGTGCCCGCAGGGTTGCAGCCAGAAGTGGAATTCTACACTCCTCATGGCATATGGAGAAAGGAGAGATCAGGGTACAGAGGCTAAATAAGCCCTTTTACCTCTGTTGGTAGAAACTACTTCAAAAGGTTTTCTGCACTTGGTCTGTCTTTGATAGGGCAGTACTTGCGTTTTGGTCCATATTAGAAATTTTTAGAAATTATAACTTCTATAAAACTAAGTAGGCTTTTCCATTAGGGCAACTGACTCCACGTTCTCACGTGATTAACGGTGTTGCACAGGAATGTCTTGTTACAAGGTTCGTGAAGGTCCCATGGGGCCATTAGGACCAACCCATCGGCAGCTTTAGCAGACAACACTGCAATCAGTGCCCTAAAAATCAGAGCTACTACTCCCACATGGCATGGGCAGAACATCTACAAGGCATCTGTAGACCTCAATACCTATGTGTTGTGTTACCAGAAGGAAAGAAAAACAAATACAGTATTGACATTACCTCCTGAACCACCTCTCAGAAGCGCAGCCTTTCTTGCAACATACAGCAAGCCACGGTTTCCCAGCTGCAATTTTAGGCCAGATTGAAGGCATGTGTACTCCTTTTTAAGCTTTGTTTTTAGTGCTGTGAGCGGGACTGGGTGTTTCCTATACACATCATCTGTGCTTGAGACAGCCCAGCCTAAGCAAAAATGCTTGAGGGAACAAGGGGGCTCAGACCCTGGGGGCAAGTGCAAATGCCAGCAGCAAGCTCAAGGTGGGGATGGCGGAGCAGCTCCCACTCTTTGAATAAAAAGTTGCTTTATAACCCTTCAAGGTGATGCAGGTGTGGTACACTGTACGAAAACACAATTACACATGCTGTTCCTAGGGAAAGATAAACATTGCTTTACAACACATTGCCTAAACAACACAGAAGTGCAATAACAACAAAGCCATCGAGGCATCATTAATAGAACAGAACCCCTGCTATCCATGTAGTGGGGTTTTGTGCCAGAATACAGGGTTTGCTGTAGGAAGGGCCCCAGGGGTTGAAGCCCTCCCCTTTCCATGGGTCGCCATGGGGCGGTGCAGGCTGAGGCGCAAGGAGGCAGGACCCTGGGTCTCTGCCTTAAAAATTACAAAGGAAAATGGAAGGCCAAAGTGCAGGCAATCAAAATATTAAAGAAACTGAAGGATATGTGGTTTATATATTACATAATGAAGATAAAGACAGATTGCTGGCATTTAATTTTTGGTACTCTCCAGGGAACAGCTGGGCAGGGAGCAGTGTGAGCACGGACAATGTTGCAGAGCTACCGGCAGGAAACAGCGGGAAGGGCTGATTTCTGCAGGGGGGAAAGGAGCAACATACAGGCAATAGGAAATGCCAAGGGTGAACTTCTGGATGTGGGAAGCGGTTAGTGCTGGTGTGTAGCTCTGGTATGGCTCTTCCCACCGGCAAATTTCAAAGAGCTTTATACTAGAGCATAAGGCCAACTGTGAGCATGGCACAGTGCGGAGCTGTGCAGTGAAAGCGCTCGCTGGCACACCAGCACCGCCCGTCCCCTCTCGTTTGCAGCACTGGCAGGGTTCATTACATCCCCCTTCCCTCTCAGCAGGGCTTGTTATCCTTTTCTGTCTCTGCTGCGCCCTGTAGACAAGCCCTAAATGTCACTATCTCCGTTTTGCATGTAGGTACACACCGGGAGATGAAGCAACCTCTCACAGGGGTATGGAGTTGAGGAGACACCCCAGATCTCCCAAGGGCCACAACTAATGAGCATCTGTGCTTGAAAGAGCTGCCTTGCTCTATTGGGATCGCCCTCCTACAGCAGCCCCCCTGGAAAGCAAGGGGGGATTGCAGAGCCCAGCATTCACCCCTGCAGCTCACATGTCCCTCAGTCCCACCAGACTGCAGTTAAACGCTGGAGGGGGTAATAAAGAATGGCTACAGAGCACCTTTTTTTTTTCCTTTTAAAAAAATGTGCTAGGAAATGGCTTCCCCACATAGTGTGAGTGGTCCAGCTGGGAGGACAAGAAGTCTCCAAAGCCTCAGTCTGCTCCTCACTTGCTCCCACAGTGAGATACGGCCCAGGAGAGCCTCCCATGTCAATCAAAACATGACAGCTGGGGATGGGAGAGGAGCAAAGCCTGGTGCCACCGCAGCAGTACACTATGTGCTGTACTGTCTAGGGCCAGGGTACAACAAGGGACAAGGTCTGCTTTCCGGGCCCCAAGCAGCTGCCTGCAGCAGCCTGCCAGGGCCCGTGCTTGCAGCCCAGCCACCCCGGGCCCAGGAGAGGCGTCGTCCTGTGCCCAGCATCCGAGCCAGGATGGGTAATCAGCAGTTTCCGTAACTTTCAAGTCTTTGGCCTAGCGCAAACAGCTTTTGGGTGTGATCGCAGTAGTTTCTAAGTGCATTCAAAACTTCTGGCAAGCGCCTGTGTTAGCCCCCGTCCCTTTCTCCAGTTTCTTTCCTGTGCCAGGGCCATCAGGAAAAGGTATTCAAAAGCACGCAAGTCTTGCTGAAAAGCCCCATTTTTTTAAGAGCAGCTTAGAGGCTGAGCTGTTACGTCAGCTGGGTGTTTTGGAAAGCTTCATGCTATCCTGCTTTTCACGGCATGAAACACTGCCGTGCAATTGCTTTTAAACAACGCTAGTTTCAAGAAACAAACCAGCAATGATTCCACCTGACAGTCTTTTCAGCACTTCTATGAGAAGGGGAAACTGAGCCAAGAAAGCATCCGAGAAGTTGAGCAGTGCACCTTCGCAAATCTCCAGGAATAAAGCAAGGCTAAGGGTCTAGCTTCTGGTAAATTGTGCATTTCTGCCACACTATTATTCCTTCCAAATCAGTTTTTACTAAGTGTCCCGCACATGCCCTTTGGTCCAGCGACAGGATATCCTTCATTTGTCTGCACAAAGTGCAGATGAGCGCTTCTTCGTGTTGTTTCCCAAGTCGGCTGATGGGAGGGTCAGCAGGGGCCGAAGCAGCTGCACCAAGTAAAGGAAAGGTAACCATGGCAACTCAAGTTATCTGCATCCTCCATGTATTTCCTTCTCCCCACCCTACATCATATCTTTCCCACCCAAACCTCAAGCCAATAGAGCCAGTGACCAGCTGGCAGGATGGGGACTGTGGCAGGGTCTCCCACAGCCAGTGTGTGTTGCCGTGTTTTGGGGTTCACTGCTGCAGGCTGAGGTCATTAAAAAGAGACCTAAAGCATAAAGAGGGGTAACTTGCAAAAGGCAGAGCTCTCCACTACTGTAGATGGGGCGCTGGATACGTTGCCTTTGCTCCAGAGTTGTAGATTCGTTGATGCTGCTCCTGGTTTTGGCTCTGAGCTGTAACCCTTCCACAGCAGCAACAGCTTCTCCGTCTGCGCCCCACGTCAAACCCAGCTACAATTTTGGCCGGACTTTCCTGGGACTTGATAAATGCAACGCCTGCATTGGGACATCCATTTGCAAGAAATTCTTTAAAGAAGAAATAAGGTCAGAAACTCAGCACAGTAATTTTTAAAGCATTCTGCATAGTAACTTGAACGTTGCCTGTTAGTATTTCCAAGTGCTTTAATTGCATTGCAAAGACTAACTTAGTGCCTAGTTTCAATTACAGTGCCTAGTATTTTAATTAATGTCTATAAGCTGCTGCTTTGTCTCTGTTTTTTTTTTTTTTAAGCCACACAAACATGATCAGTCTTCAGCCCTGAATTATAATTTGAAAGCAGAAGTAAAAGACACAACTTTCTGCGTAGAGTGCAGCTCCGAAACAATTCAAGGCAATGATGGGTGAAGGGAAGAGGCAAGGAAGAAATCAGCTTGTTCAGATGTACTAGAAGTATTTTATTATGAGCACCTGAATAAAGGCAAAGAGGGGTTAGTTTTGTACGCTCCCAATGGACTATGTCAACTACAAACATATAAACATGCTATATAATTTTGTACCAGGTGCAACAACACAAATGTGCAGAATTTCACCTGCACATTAACTGAGATCAAAAGTGATCTAAACCTGCCTGAGGCGTGAGGACTTTTGCACATCAGGTTACCTACACGCTCAAAAATAGATGGGGCTAAATTATTAGTACGCTTTTGGGAGGTTTCTATGAGAATTTGAAGACAGAGGAAGAAATTGCATCTGCCTCGAAGTCGATGTGACAGATGCTGCTCAAGCGGTCGTTGGACTGATCCAATCAGTTTTAAGCTCAAAAGCAGAGCATATCTGACGACAGCAGGGAAAATGTTGCCAGTGTATTTGAGGAGAAAGTTAAAGGCAGTGCTTGGCAGAGGAAGGGTTTATTGGGTCTGATATGATTTATAGAGCCATATGCACTTTCTTTTACAGATATAAAAGCCTAGGGGGGGAAGAAATTATTATAGTAAAATTGTAATTTTAATGCTATAATGTAAGTAATATAATATTGGACAAATCATCATTTTTACCTTAAACTATGTTATAAAATGTAGCATAGTAAAACCATAACGGTTTGTCTGATACTGAACATCCATCCTTCCCTTGCTGCTGTTGGAAAAGGCCAGCCTGTGGCTTTGTTAGGCCAGGGCACCCCTCGCCATGGCACACCGGGGGTCCCAGACCTCTTGGCTTTCTGTCTCCCCCGGCTCGTGCCAAGGGCGACGCCAGGGTGTGTGATAAGTAGGGTGCAGAGGCACTATGGAGGGCCAGGTCAGCAGTGCTGGGTGTCTCCCAGCCCAAACTCCTCTCCCAAAAAAGGGGATGGATTTGCAATCAGTGCATTCTGATAGCTGACGGGGGCTGGTGTGAGTCTGCAGGGGCTGGGGGTGTGCTCGGGGTGCAGGCTGCCCTATGCTTTATCCTCATCGGCAGGGTGGCACGGGAGCTGGCTCCCGCCCCGTTTCCCAACCTGTTGCAGCCCATTTGCTCCTCGCCTGCGCGGGGTTTTGAGGGACCTGCCACCAGGTGCAAAGCAGCTCCCGCCCGTGCAGCCTGTCGCAGGTGCACAGTTTCGGTTATTCCTGCTCAGCCACCGGGGAGGCCGGGGCTGCCCAAAATAGCAGTAGCCCTCTGCAGCGAGCAACTGCCTCTGGCTGGCCAGTGGCCAGCTGCGTGCTGCACCGGGGCGCGGGAAAGAGGTGCTACGTGAGCTAAAACAGGAGGCCCCCCCATCCCTCCCCGCCCCGCGCCGGCTTTCCTCGGGGGGACGGCAGGAAAGGGCTGTGGGTGTGCAGAGGGTCTGGGCAGGATCTGGGAGCACGGAGCCACAAACGTGGGAGCACGATGCTCCTGCCTGAGGGAAGGTAGAGGGGCTTCCTCAACAGGAGACTTTTCTTTTTCTCTTGCGAGCCTGCAGTCGGCTTCCCACAAGCAGTGCAGCACACAAATAAGTGATAACATACAGTTCTGCTCTGGGCACTTTGGGAAGGGTAAGTTTTAAAAACGTTCTCCTGAGCAGGCAGTCAGCTTCAGGCTTTTCTTTGCAGGGGTTAAACTTGTTCTCCCACTTGATTTCTTGTACAGCTGGGATATTTTGGCAAGTGGAAGCTTAAACGGGGGAAATTTCAGTGGTGCTTATGCTCTTTGATCCACCCCCGTGTACCTTTTCACATGTTCACAAAGGTGGATGGCACTTGGCGCTTCTCTGTGTTAATCCTCATTAGAACATGCTTCATTAATTCTCCATCATTTCCAGGAGCTGGGACATGCATTCACACTCAACTAACGAGTAAGAAGATGTGGGTTTTGTTCCCAGAATGGCTTGTGACTCATCTTGTGCTCTAATGTGTTTTACTTCCCTTATCTTTGCCCAACTTTATCTATCTGTAAATGAGGATACCAAAGCCTGACTACCAACTGTCCTGAGCGCAGAGCGCAGCAAAAGTTTTTGCAAAATACTAGATTTTCAAAACACTGAGAAACTGAGCTGACCAAAACTATTTGCAGACTGGTGCCAACCCTGGTGATGAGCTTTGGCTAAAAGTAAGGGGAAGGAAGTCTGAAAAAGCTGGAATGTTCCAATTTGATGGGGGTTTACATGGAGTTTCTTGATTTTTGGTTTTAGGACTTAATTTTTAAAAAAAATATAAAACTCCAAATGCAAGCAAAATTATTTTGGCTGAAAGGAAATACTTCATTTCATCCAGGAAAAAAGAAAAACAAGTTTGATTTTCTGCAACGTTTAGTTCTGGTTTGATCTAAAATCTGTAATCTTTGGCTGAGTTATTCACACAGATCTTACTGAAAGTCTTAATTAAAGCACATTCAGGCCCTTAGCTGAAAGGCTTCATACGAGACTGAAATATTGTTGCAGCACAACTTGATGATGAATCTTGAAAGTATCTAGCGCGTGTGCCAAGCCAGTGCCGCGCTGCCCAGAAATGATGCCAAATACAGAATTGCTGCGGCCCATGGTGAGTTCCCAGGCCCGTGTGGCTCTCCCCTGGGAGCTCTGTGGAGGAAATCGCTCCGTCCGCACTCAAATTAATGCTCAGCCCTGGATTTCACACATCCATGTGCTGCTTGTATGTGGGAGGCGGCACTTTCCTGGTATCTGCCTGACGTGAGCTCCCCTGAACACACGCACACACACTTGAGCCAAATCACAAGGCACATTTGTGCTTAACTTAAAACAAAAAAAAAAGAAAGCAAGAGAAACCCAGCCCATAGCCATCTCTTCCCTGTACGTGCCTGGCACACTGTGCCTGCTTTGCAGATTAGGCACTGGGAGGGGTCATGATGCACAACAAATCACAGTGAGGCATAGCAACTATTCTCTGCTCTTTGGTCCTAGCTCAAAACCAGACTGGAAAAAAAAAAAAACCCTCAAAAAAAAAAAATTCCCAACAAAATCAAACCAACCCAAAGAAGGCATTTATTTGCATGTCAGATGCCCTAATTGTAGGGAAGCTTCAATTTCATATTGGGCAAAATGCCGACATGACTGAAATGCCTGAAACCCCCAACCTGCTCGTGCAAGGCACCAAGTTCCTCCACCTCTGGTCAACCCCCATCTCCACAGCAAATCTTTTGAAGGAGGCATGTAGCTAGAGCCGAAAAACAAAGCAGGGCAATGACCAGCATTTCAGGGAGACAGGCTCTCCTCTCCCAGGCACCCATGCTTTCCCTGGACTTGAGCTGCACAGGGTCCATGGTGGGGAAGAGAAGTGAGGCGCTGCCTTCAAGAGGGGTCATGCAGAGGTTGCCAGTCAGTCTCTGATTGCAGAGGGCAGCTATTGTCATCAAATCAGTTTCCTACCTGAAATCAGAGGAAATTAGTCCCCCTAAAATTTCTCTGTGCCAATTTCCCAACTGGAAGTTGAAAGGAAAGATCATAGAATCATAGAATCATTTAGGTTGGAAACGACCTTTAAGATTATCAAGTCCAACTGTTAACCTGACACTGCTAAGTCCACCACTAAAACAACGTGCCTAAGCACCACACCTATACCTCTTTTAAACACCTCCAGTGATAGTGACGCAGCCACTTCCCTGGACAGTCTGTTCCAATTCTTGACAACCCTTTCAGCAAAGAAATTTTTCCTGATATTCAAGCTAAACCTCCCCTGGCACAACTTCATGCCATTTCCTCTTGTCCTATCACTTGCTATTGAGAAGAGACACCCACCTCGCTACAACCTCCTTTCAAGTAGTTGTGGGGAGTGATAAGGTCTCCCCTCAGCTTCCTTTTCTCCAGACTGAACAACCCCACTTTGCCCAGCCGCTCCTCATAAGACTTGTGATCTAGACCCTTCACCACCTTCATTGCCCTTCTGTGGACACGATCCAGCACCTCAAGGTCTTTCTTGTAGTGAGGGGCCCAAAACTGACCACAGTACTCAAGCTGCAGCCTCACCAGTGCTGGGTACAGGGGGGCAGTTTCCACTGTTTCTGGTGCAAGATTAGCTTCTCATACTAGGTCAGCTTCAGCTTTCAGATTTGTTAATGTCTTTTCATCTAACTCCAGCTTGCTGATCCTGCAGGGAACCTCTTGCCTCTCCTGTTTCACTACTGAGCTATCGGCTTTAATTTATGGTGAGATTAAATTAGGATGCGCTTTCTTACGCACTGGGGCAAGGAGGTTAGGGCAGGAGGCTTTGGAGGCAGGGAATGCATGACGTTGCCCAAAACAAAGGTCAGAGTTCAGCCGCTTTCCAAGAGCAGGGTACAGACGCACTTACAAAACAGGCACCGTGCTCCTCGGCTCCTGCATGTGCGACGCGTGTGTGGGCAGGGTTGAGGGGGCTGCTGAAACACACACACACACACACACACACACACAAAATCATCACAGCCCAATTACCCGGCCCATATGCTCCCCTCCTGTGCCTGTGTAGGGGGAGTAAATTAGTGCAAGATCTCCATGGCTACAGTGGTGCTGCACGCCCAGGGCACGCGTCCCCCCCGTCCCTCCCATCACACCCCAGCCTCTGCCACTGCCTGGGGAGTTCGCTCGTCCCGGCTGCTAAAACACAGCCAGTGGTGTCGGGGGACACCTGTCGAACCCAGTACCGAGTAAAGCCGCCACCTCAAAGCAAAACTTCATTTTGATATTCCCAAATACATTTATTGTCAGGGGGGTTTGTTCTTCAGGGTCCCTTGAACTGTCGAGTACTCCTTTTCTGGGCCCCTTTCTCTAAGGTTAAGGAAGTTTTAAAATGCTGGGGATTCCCCATGAACCAAAACCTTGCAGCCCTCTCCCGTCCTTCCCTCCCTCCCTCTCTCTACACAGCCCAAAAGGCCCCATTTAGGCCTTTCGCCCCCCATCCTATGGCACTGCTCATGACAAGGGGTGGTTTAAGAGGGAAGCAGAGACGCACATGTCTTTCCAAAGTACATTTCCTCGGCCAACGGCTTCTGCCTTTCCTCACCCCAGTGCCCAGGGCAATGGCAGAGAGCCCCTGGGCCCAGCATGTGGCCAAGCAACCGTGGTGGCGCTGGCGCCGTGCGTGTGTCCGTGTAGCTTGTTAACCCGCTCTCCGTGGGGCTCTTGTTTTGGTTTGGCAGGTTTGACACCTGGCTTTCTTCTCGTTTAAAGCTGCCCCCCAGCTACCTGCTCAGCTACTCGGGCAACTACACGGACGATGCCAAGAGCTGGCGGCTGGTCGACATCACCCGGCTGACCTCCAAGTACCGGCACGACCGGGCCGACAAGCGCATCTGCACCTCCCTGCTGAAGACCAAGACCTGCAGCCTGGAGCGCGCCCTGCGCCGCACACAACGCTTCCAGAAATGGCTGCGGGCCAAGCGCCTCACCCCCGACCTGGTCCAGGTCCGTGTCCCACATCACCCCCCCACCCCGTGCCCCATACCAGCAAGGGGAGGGAGCCTCAGGGAGTGCCATGTGGTTTGGAGGTGGTGGGGGGGGAAAGGGTCTGAAGGAGACACGGTCATGACTTGCCGGGTGGAGGGCGAGTTTGGGCAAATTGCCCTGTCCCTCCTGGTGGAGAGGAGGCAGCCCTGTCCTCCCCCCATCCGAGCCCACCTACCATGAGGGAAAGGCAAAATGAGGCCTCAACAGGATGAAGAGTGCCTGCGGCCCTGGGCCAGCAGCCATAGGCATCGCTCTGGCCAGCCTGGCCGGGGCTGGGGGTCAACCCCGGGAAGGCGGGCACCAGCTCCTGGTTCCTCATGCACGCTGAGGCCAAAGGCCCATGGAAAGCTGTACCACCCAGCTGGTTTCAGGCATCAGTAAAACATAGACCCATGCACACAAAAATGGCAACAGCTCAAGCGGGGATATTTCTGCTGGGTGTTTTTCCAGTTTTCTGTCATGTCTCTGTCTGTGCTTTTTTTTATTTGCCTTTTTTTTTTTTTCTTCTTTCGGTCACGAAGCTGTACTCAAAAGGGCAGCCCATACCTTGAAAGTGATTTTGCTCTGGGGTGGCTTAGACCCCTGTGCTTGTGGCCAGCAGGGTGAGTGATACAGGCGGTTGGGGCCAGAGCCTCGGATTCCTCATCCCCCTGCTGTCTATAGCAAATGATCTCAGGCACAAAGAAGCGCCCTGTCCCTGTCCTTTCTGCCGCACTCCTGGGGTGTCACAGGTGGAGCCAGGACACGCGCACGGAGGGTTGATGCCTCCAGGCAGACAGGCAGACGTGTAGGCAGGGATGAAGGGACAGAGCGGGCAGGCTCCAGAGGAGAGCTGGTGACTGAGCGCTGCCCACACCAAGGGATGCCATGGGTGGCCAGGGATGGCCACCGGGCACACCAGTGTGTTTTGAGAGCAAATGTCCCCTCCCCAAATGCACACACTTTCCCCCATGCCATCCAAACAGCTACAAAGCATTGTGATACCCACTGGCAAGGGGCAGGCCAGGCAGAGGCTGGGTATACTCTAAACAAGACCCTGAGGGGCAAAGAAGGATTATTCCAGTACTTCTCCCCCCATTTCAAGAGAGAAGTGGCTGTGAAAAGGGGACTTCTTTTTTCTTTTTTTTTTTTTTTTTTTTTTATAAAGGCAACTTCTTTCTCCCACCTGCACACTGCCGCATCCGCTCAGCTTTGCTGAATGCTAAAGATATGCTGCTTTAGTTTTTTCCACTTCTGTTACCCCATGAAGCCGCACGCCTGAGGAAGGAGAGCGGGAGACCCCATGCTGCAGCAGCGGCAGCAGGAGCAGCACTGGTGCTACTGCCCGAGCTGCTCAGAGAGGGACACACTTGTGTCACGGATGGCCCCGCACGGCAGGTCACCCTGAAGGCTGCACCCTCCTGGCAGGATGACACACGCTGAATGGGAAAAAATTATTTGGAGCAAAGCTACGCTGTACTTTGTCTAGTAACCTCAGTAGAGGGGGTAAGGAGGGGGGGCAAATATGCAGCACTTCCACTCAGAACATCCCTCAACTGAGCTTGTGGGCTGCAGGCAGGGACACCTTCTCCCAGGAGCTTTCCAGGCACCCACAAGCCATTGCTGTCCACCAAGGCAGCGTTGCAGGGGGCTGCAGGAGGACAAGTCAGGGTGCCAGGCCCTCCAGAATTGCTAGGTTCTTCAAGGGGTTTGTGCAAAATCATACTGTCCCCCAGAGCAGGTCTACGTGAAACACAAGAAGTCGAGAGCTTAAATTTGCTGAGCTGAGTGAAAAAGTAACTGGGGAAATGTAGCTCTGTAGTATCTCAGATCCACTGCGAAGTTAAGGCGTTAGCTGAGCCCAAATCCTTCTCCTTAAAAGGCTCCTGATGTGCTATACAGCTTTCCCTACGCTGTCCTCTTTGAAACTGAATCCCCAGCTGAGCTGGTATGGTCTCACACAAGCACACACACATGCATACACACACACACGCACACAAATGCATGCACACATGCACACACAGACACACACAAGCAGCACCATGTGGGTACCCTGGCCTCGCACCTATCCAGTTTCTCACGGGCGTTTAAATTTCCTGGTGTAGGGGTGGGAAGCTGAGCTGACCCCGGCTCCAGGGCACCTCTGAAGCCATCTCCAGGGTCAGCCTGAGGGTACAAGCCCAGAGACAAACGCCCTGGGACATTTCAGCAAACCCTGCAGTTTTTCAGTTGGCGAGGGCACAGTAAGGCTGCAGGGAGGCCCGGACCTTTGCGAACCCACCTCAGGATTGTGTTGCTCATATTTTCATGGTTCTTTGGTTCTTTAACATTAAGCAGGGGAAATGTAAATCAGGAGATAAATCCCTTCTAATAGCATACAAGCTTGATTATACAGAGGAGCACAGCAAACTAGAGGCTCTGACTCTTACCCCCTTTGCTTCCTCCAAATTTCAGCAGCAATCACTGTTTAAGGTCAGCCATGTGCTCTGCAAAATGACTGCTGGTCTCACAGTGGTCCGAACTGAAAAACAGCCTGTGGCAATATTTCAGTCATTGTGTGAGTTTGTACATGAGACTCCCCACCAACCCCATTGTTGGGGCCACCACAGGTTACCGGGTGACCCCCCCACCAAGCCATCTGGCCCCACAGAGCCAGGGATCCCATTCCTTTCTGCCAGCCCCACCTGCCCTCCTCAGAGACAAAAGCTGCAGGAGCACCTCTGCCTACACCCCAGCCCAGCACTGCTGCCCCTCTGCCGTGTTTGCTGGGCAGGCACGCGTTGGTAACCCAGTGTGAGCCATGGCAGAGGGGTTTCTTGGGGGGTACTGTGCGTCACTGCAAAGACTTACCTGCAGCACTGGCCTTTACGTCCCCCCCATCTTTTTGGAGGCATTAACAGCACACCACTGTTGATGCTCAACAGGATGCCCACCCTATTTCACAAACCTGCAGTCACCCAGCGGTATCTGTACTTCCCTCCCCACAGTTTTACATATATAGCAGTGCCAAGAAAAGCTTAGGTAATTTTGTCTTATAGAGCAGAGAATTACAACAAACCGTTACGTGCTTGAATCAAAATGACAGACCATGAAGTAATGTTTTTTCGCTTTATGCTGCCTGCCCTGACTGACCCAACTCTCAGCCGAGCTGCCTGCCACAGTGATTATTTCACCCGTCACAATGAAAATCTTTATTGGACACAGCAAAGTCTTCAGTGTTAAAATCCAGCCCTCCTTGAAGATGAGCAGTATTTAGCAGGGGCTCAGCCTGCATGGTAGACCCAGCCACCCGCTGTTTCACCCAGGAGCCCATCACCTCAAACCGCGCCTCGTGCTTTTCCTGTTCGAGGGGAAGAACAACAAAAAAAGTGAGATAGTTTCAGCACAGATCACCCACAGGGCAAATTTACAGCCCTGCCGACAAAGCACAGCCTGGAAAATGCTGAAGGCAGGCAGACAAAAAGCAGTAACAAGGAGAAAAGCCAGCCATTTTCAGCCTCTCTCCCTAGGGTGTACTATTTGAAATTATTGACCGGCACCTCCACCAGCCCTCAGCAGATGTGCTGGCACAGTGGTTATGTGGCCAGTACTTATCACTTTGCTCACAGCGCATGGGCAGCAGCTCGCTGATCTGGCAGCCAGTCCATCCTAGGGAAGGACGGGCCTTACGGGGCTCCCAGAGCCTCCTCCCAGACCTTCTGCCTCTTTGAGCCTTGCACTTCACCGTCAGAGACCTGCTTCAGTAAACTTTCTGCCACCACCAACTGCACCCGGTCTGTCGCTGGAGGAGGATGATAGCAGGTGTGCTTGCCGTGGGGACGAGCCTCATAGCTTCACAGGGTGTCCTCAGTTTCTCTCTTTTGGGGGTGAACAAACCCCTTGAATTCAAACAGCCATAAGCTGCAGGTGCTTTGACACTTACATCCAAATGTTTCCTCCTGAATCTCACCCCAGACTCGGTCATTTAGTGAAGTTGCACCCAGGTCGTGGCCTGTGGGGCAGGAGGTGGCAGTGCTCCTGAGCTGTGCTGTCCCTCCTCAGCCTGCCTGAAAAGAAAGTGGAGTGAGGAAAAGTTGTCTTCCAGAAGTAATTTTTTATGGCAGAGTGAATTCTGGGTGAGTCCGCACCAGATATGCATACATGGGTGTTTAAAGCATGTCACATACTGGGCAGTAGGGAAAAAGAAGTCACAGCTGAGTGTAGGTAGCCATTGCAAGAACTACTCGCTGTCAGATACAAAATGTGGTAAATTAATCAAAGTAAATAAGAAGCTTTCCATATCAATCACAAATAAGACATCATGCTATCTGTCAAGTCATACTGCAAATGACTTAAGAAATTCTCAGATAAATCAGTATCTCCAGTGTTTCAAGTACGTGTTCTTCAGGTTTTCCTTCTGTCAACATTTTTTTGTCTGACAGTTGTACAACTTCAGCTCCTGTTCTGCTGTAGGGATGTTTCCATCGTTCAGCTGGAAGGGGAGGCCCTGCTCTGCTGTAACATTTGAGCAGAAGCTGAACTTTATGCATTTGGATAGTTCTGGCCCCATTGCCTACCTTTGGTGGATCGGGGTTTCATTAAGTCATAGGAAGCCACATTGATGGTTGATACAAACATGGAAGCACAGAGCCCTGTTCCTCTGCTCCCGCACTGTTCCTGGTGTGCCTGAAATGGTTCCTTGGGAAATGAGCAGCCATGACCACCACACACAGCGCAAGTCCATGTCTGTTTTAAAAGGATGAGCTCTGACCTTGCAAAAAATCCTAATTACATCTTTCATGCATTTTCTGCCACCGTGGTTTCTGTTCCTGCTGTATACTCTTAAGGGTCTCAGCTTTTGCGTTGCAAGCTCCTGGAGGCAGCAAGGCTTTCTAACTTTGGCTGCAAATATTTGCATACACGCTGAGCTGTAAGAGACTTTCTCCAACGTTTATCGCTTCTTTAACACAGCTCTGTTCTGCTCAGTTTTTCTCACTTCTCCTCCAAAGGGAAAGTGACAGAGTCAGCCACAACGTGCCTGCAAGTGCTGCGAGACAGAAATCCATAACCAGAAATCCCTTCTCCCCGCCTTCTATGGTTTTAGATAATTAGTTGAAAAAATATTTCCTTGATAAAGCTACACCAGAAGAGGTGAGGGTGTGAAGACTTGTAACTAGAACTGGGAAAAATTATTTTTGACAAGCGTTTTATTCTTTTGGGGAAAAAAAAAATGGTAAAACAATGCTCCAGTTGGGATTGAGTTTTTCAGGTAATTTTGACCAGCTATTGGCATTCAGGGCTTGCTTCATGCAACCAATGGCCAAGAAGGGAGCAGTTGGGACCACACTGAGGACAGCAGGGAGGCAGAGGAGGGAACACAGGAGGTCCAGTCCCCCCTTTCCACCTTCAGTTGTGAGAGCAGCACACTACTTCCCTTGTTTCTTCATTTCTTCATCATGGCTGGGTAATTAAATGTTTTATGCCAAATGAACAGCTCGCACAGGAAGGGCTGAGAGACCTACCTCAGAGTTACCAAATGACTTGAGGAGTTCCTGAGTCAAATCTTTGCTCTCAGCGTGAAAGAATGGCAGGGAGCAATGTGAGCTCCAGTACCCTTTCTTCTGAAACACATCTCCCAGCCACTGAATTAGAAAGAAAACTCAAAAGAGTAAATTTGGCTACTGAGATCTTTTGGAAGAAAAAGACTTATTAAAAACCCATTGCCTTCCCCAGGAGAGACATGGCAGGGCAACATTTCTGTGCCACTGTGGGCAAGTCTCCATACATCCACCCTCCTTGGCGATTAAGGATGACAGACTTCAAAACAAAAGTCTTTTTTGACTACAAACATACAAATTTCTATGGCATTTATTGCAGCCATAGATTCCCTGTTGCAATTTTACAAGACAAACCTCCAAATTTGAAAAGCAAAATACAGTGATGGTTGACCCCATTAACCCAACAGTTCTTTATTTGGTGTTGGTTTTTACAAAAATTATATACGGGCTATTAAAATTTTGGTTTGATAGTTAATGTACAAGTTTATAAGAGAGAGAATATATCCTGTGCTCGTATCCACACACAGTGTTTATTTACACTTTTAAAGCATGTTTACTGACCTCAGCAAATTGTATTTCCAAGAAAGCTGCTCTCAGGCTAAGCAAATAGCAAAGTGATCCGGAGACATTATTTAACGAGGGAAGTGACTCACCGGCTTAACGATGGGGAGGCCCCCACCAGCCAGCCGGGCTGCCAGGGCTGGAAACCCAGGCAGAGAGAAGAGGCCCGCTGGCACGGAGCAATGTGGTGCCACTCAGCTGGGGGGGCGGAAATGAAGCAGGTCTGCGGCATCCACACACTTTGCAAAGACTTTTGGGGTGCCATTTTGGAAACCCGATCTGTGATCAGGTATTTTTGGATGGTGCAGGTTTTTTTCCTTGAAGGGTCTTTCTGTAGAGATCTCCCCCCCCCTCCCCGTGTGCCTGTAGCCATCAGCAGTACCACAGGGGGCAGAGGCACAGTGGGCAGAGCACAGAGGTGTCCCTACCCCTGGCATGGGCCAGGCACGCTGCGACATCTCGGGCTGGAAAATAAACATCTTTTTTGTTGTGTTTTCCCCTCTCGCCAGGGCCTGTCTAGCCCAATGCTGCGCTGCCCATCCCAGCGTCTCCTGGACAGGATAGTGCGGCGTTACGCTGAGGTGCCAGACGCTGGCAGCATCTACATGGACCACCTCACCGACCGGGACAAACTGCGCCTGCTCTACACGCTCTCAGTGAATTCACACCCCATCTTGTTACAGGTACATACCGCCTTGCCCCGGCTTGAAACACCATCCGTGCCAGCAAACCCTCGCGTGAGATGCCCACCAGGCCCCAGCTGCAGTAGAGTCCCAGCTCTGGCCTCTGGCAAGCTCCCTAGACTTCATAAAGCGTGTTTCTTCTGTGGGCTTGGGTGGCTGAAGCCAGGCAGACTCCTGCGGTGCTCCTTGCATCGGCCTGTGAAGTTGTGGAGACATACGGATGGCCAGGCCCCTTAAATAAAACAGAACACAGATGGGTTATTGCTCTAGCACACTGTGAAAGCCAGGGTTTTACACGTCCCGGATACTTCACGGTGTTATGTTTGCATTGCTAATGTATTACTTAAAATCACAGCCTGCTTATAAAAGAGAAAGTGCATGCTTTAGTGTGGGAGGACCAAGATGCAGTGTTACGGTTGAACACGGACTTGGGGAGCACTGATTTCCCAGGCTCCATGTGCCAACACTGTTTTTTCCATTTGTGTGCCACTGGTAACTAGCTCTGTGGCAAAGTGCGGCTTTGCAGAGGTGTTTGGTGGAATTCCAAATACAACTGAGCTCTGAGTTGGAAGGCAGAGAACTGGGAGGCCTTGCATCCCTCCCCTGGTCTCACACGCCTGGCATGTGGCTCTTCTCTTTCCTTATACACATCTCCTAGAGAGTAGCCTCACCCTTCCCCACCACCCCCCCACCTTTAGTCTTCACTTGTGCTTCTTTCAGCCCTTTGAGATTCTATGAAGAAGAGAGGCAGTGGCAGCATCTACCTCCTGCCCCAGGCCACCACTGCCCTCCGCAGCTCACAGGGCTCTACCTGGTCCCAGGGAGGGGGAATGATGCTCGTGCTCTGGGAGTCCCCCCCAGGGGTCATTCATCCAGCCCAGCCACAGCTCACTGGGGCACAAGGCTGCATCTCTCAGCACTGTAAAGATAGGAGAATGCAGCTTGTAGAGGTGAGAAAAACATGCCAAAGAGAAATGGCTTGTTACGTGGGTGCCCGAAATGCCTTCACAGCAGAAAGAATAAGTGACCTTAAACATGAAACCGGATGAGTTCATAGCCCCCACCTCAGCAGGGCCTAGGGGTGCTGGATAGATAGACAACTTATAATGTAAATGGCAGAAAGCTTTGTGTGGACACAGCTCAGCAGTCACGAGGTTTGGTTTCCACCTGGGATAACTGCCCTGCTAGCACAAGCTCCAGTGATGCAGGGAACCCAGCCCAGGCGGCCACACTGTAGCAGGCACCCAGCACTTCTGTCCCTGAGACTGCAGAATCTCTTACGAAACAACCAGGCAGTTCTTACAAATTAACAAAAACCCACCTCGCCTCCAAGCCGTGACCTCAGCTATGCAGTGCTCATTGAGGGACCCATCAAAGACACCTAAAAATAGCTCTTCAGTGCCTAAAATTTTCATGAATTTGAACTCTATTATTATCTTGGACTCTCCAGTTTGTAACCCTCATGGAACAGGTCTTGAAATACCAGATTTTTCTTCCTTTATTAAAAAAAAAAAGAAAAAAAAAAAAACCAAAAAAAAAAAAGCAGCATAGCTACTCCAGGGTGGAGCAGCGCCTTCCCTGGCTGATGGGGCAGGCTGGGGGGAAGAAGGGTGGTGGGCTACTTTAGAAAGCAAAAGATAACGCCAGCATTACTGCTTGAAGCCATCTACGGCATTTGAAAGTCCTCTGGGAGGGAGGTGGGTCCATGGGCAGAGCACAGTGGCCCGAGGGCAGGGTCCATCCCCCAATTCCCACTCTCCCCGGCAGATCTTCCCCGATGTGGAGGGATGGCCCTTCCCGCGGTACCTGGGCTCCTGCGGGCGGCTGGTGGTCAGCGCCAGCACCCGGCCCCTGCGTGACTTCTACAGTGCAGCCCCCGAGGTGGCCGCTGACCTGGCCCTCCAGCTCCTCGCCGTCCTCCGCTCCATGGGCACCAATGACCTCAACTATTTCTTCTACTTCACCCACGTGGATGCTGGCACCTTTGGTGTGTTTAGCAACGGGCATCTGTTCATCCGGGATGCCAGCACGCTGGGGATCATCGACAAGGAGGAAGGTACTCAGCAGGTTCCCTGGCTGCGCATCTGTCGCAGGAGGGCTTAGCGGGGCAGGGGGAACAAATCTGCTACGCTCGGCTCTGCTGATGATTTTTTTTTTTTTTAATCAACCAGACATTGCTTGCTAAATTAAATAATGGAAAGTTCACAGGGAGATTTACTGACAGCAGAAGCATCAGCAGCTCCTGCCATCCTGGCTCTGAGTCAGGAAGACGATAAGCATTTTGTTTGTGTGGTCGATGGTTTGGTGACCGATCGTGAGCACTTACGTCCTGCCTGGCCCCCTCTGTGGCTGGCAGCAGCATTCAAGGTGCATGGTGCTGGATGGTCTCATTTGAAGCCTTCATAAATCACCTCTTTTAAAACTTTTGCCGCACAAATGTCAATACTTGAAGGTAGAAATTTCATAACTTCATTTGTTTTAAGTGTTGGGTCAAATCAGACTCTTTTTAGTCTACTCTTTTTAAGTTCATTTACTTAATTAAATAATCATTATTATTATAACAACAAAATCCCCCTTTTGTCATTTTTACATGACATCAAGGGTTACTATTCCTTTTTCACAGGTTATGTTGAAGCTAGCTCCTGGAAGGAGAGCTAGTCAAAGACTATTCCTTCAATAATTTAACAATTTCGTTTTGAATGTTCAAATTTTCAAAAGGCCTTTTCTCAGGTCACATATTCAGCTGAGTAGATCTCAAATATTCAGAAGCAGCTGTCAGAGAATTTTCCAATGGGTTTCTTTTTCTTGTCCCGACAGCTATTACTGTTGACTTGACTCCAGCTAGATGAGCTGTTGTTGCAATTTACTGATTTTGGGTAACATGGAAAAATTATGGTTTTGATGATCTGTGGTAATTTTTGTAGGAACTCCATGTTTTAGGTTAGTACTCCAGTTCCTGTCATTTTTTCTGCATCAGGTTGACTCGACAGGCTCCTTTCCAATTCCTCTGTCAGGCTGTTCTGCAGAGCTCTGTCATTCAGAAAAATATATATATTTCAGGAGTGAGAAAATTGGCCCATAGACAGCTATAGCTCACAGATTACTTCGTGGTGAGACAGCAGTATCCTTTAGATAGTAACAAACCTTGCATTAATACAGAGGTACAGACATATGTGATTATCCATGATTTCACTCCCGTGCTTCTAACAACTGGTTTAATTATCTCTAATAGGGAGCCAGCTGATTGACGGCCAACAGGAGTATAAAGACATATTTAGCTGTTTGACTGTGGACTGCCAGTCTGCATTTGTGTCCTGTAACTCCATCAGAGAGAAGCACAGTCTCGTCATGGTGTGTCAAGAGCTTTTGCCTAAGCTCCTGAAAGGGAAATTCCTGCAGCCCGTGCAGGAGAAAATAGACAGCTTCTTGCAGCACTGTGCCGATGGCCTTGCCGATGACCAGGGTGTCAACGAGGCACTTGCAGAGCTGGCGGAGATCCTGAAACCTCTACGGTCTTGCGATTCCCGCTTTGCCTACCGCTACCCCGACTGCAAGTACAGTGACAAATACTGACGGCTTCGAGGAACGAGTCCCTCGGGAAGGGTTGGGACAGTGCCAGCCCCCTGCCAGCATGGGAAGCAAGAAGGAACCCAGATAGCTGGGAGGAGCTGCACCGAATCTAGGGCTTCCTCATCAAGGCGGAGGATGAGGACGCAGAGTGCACATGGGATTTATTGTTCATCTCCCAGAGATGCGTTTGTTACATGGGATGTTAGACATGATTGTAAGGCTTATGGATTATTAGCATTATCGTGAGCGACAGGAGCTACAGGATTAATAAATCTTATTCATATATTTTGGCCTTGGAAGATTTTTCCATGCCATCCGTTAAAAAGAAACTGTCTGAAGGCAGCGAACTCATAACTAGCTAGATAGAGGAGCTTTATTACCAAGAATGTCTTTCTGATCAAGATGACGTATACATAATGTGGGATGAATGGAAGCATTTAAGACTTTCCTTGTGGGAATTTTTAAATCATAGATAAACTGAATCACTGGATCAGCTCTGTACCATCACCCATCACAGGTCACTTTCATGAAATATTTAAATTTTATTGCTTTTATGGCACACAGAACAGAAAGACGCAACCAACAGCATTAAAAAGCTGAAAGGCCCCATGTCTCTTGAGGCTTAATTTCTCTAATTCCCGAATATAATTACTTTTAGTCTTTCCCAAGTTGATGGGCAGTAACTGGGAACTAATAAATATTCTTGGTTTAAGAGCAGAAAAACCCCCAGCTCTGGGATGTGATTGTCCAGTAGATATTTTCACATTTTTCTCCCAAAAGAAGACTGAAGGGACCATTTGCACAAAACCATTTAAATGAGAAGAATACCTTAAGAGAAGGAACAACACAGGCAGAAGATGAGAGATTAGTTTACCCTGAGCCTGATGAGACCTGCTGAACACTCACTGCTCTAGTGTAGGTGCTGGGGCACCCCCAAAGAGCTAGGGAGGTCTAAGTCCTGATCAGCAAGAGGTACAGCCATCCTCATCCATCTGCCTTTCAAAGGAGGAATCAGTAGGCCAGTCTCCAAAGGAGTGATCCAGGCACCAAATATTTGGGGTAGTGGACTCTTTTTTCACAGCAGTGGCCAACTGAGGGCTGGACGCAAGTGCCTCATTTTGTGAGGGAAGGTTGCAAAAGTTGCAGAGTTGCAAACCACAACCTCCTCACCCACCACCTGTCAGTCCCCGTCCCGTGTGTTCCCCATGAGGCATCAGAGGCCCACACCAAACCTTCCTTGATGTCTAGGGGACTGCCAGATCTCACCTGGGTTTGAGGCTTTCTTCTGGGTTCCAGGTGCGTGGGAGTCACCAAGAAAATTTAACTGAGTCAGAAACTAGACTCTCTGGATCCCCCGTAAGTATTTTCATTGCAGAAACAGTCTTCCTTTAGCCATGGTTCCAAAAAAAAAAAAAAAAGAAATCAGTAACGGCATGAAAGCAGAAAAAGATGTGAGTACATTTGCATTGCTAATTGTTGTACAGAGTTACCGTGAGGAGGAATGCAAGTCGAGATTTTCTGTTAGCTGTGGAGGGGCTCCGTGCAAACCGAGCTCCCAGCCTGGGGTTCAAGGCAGGTGTTGCAGACAAATTAGACATCCAAAACCACACATCGGTCCAACACTGGGAAAATCTGACCCAGGACATTTATTTCACCTTTCCTGCTGGCATAAAATATCAAGTGCACCTTCCCCCTCTCAAGAAGTAGAAACATTGAAAATAATTTGTAGGTAAATTTAGCTCCAGGCCCAGATGGTCCAACAGCAAAAATGTTTAAATATACAGTCTAAGCTATGGCTGCAGCCCTCTTTCTCGATTTCAGTCTATTTCTACATCGTGGCTCTCTTCCAATAAGAAAAACATGTCCTTCACTGAGATCCATAAGGCTGACTAACAATCTGTTTTCAACAGTTTTTCTTGAATCTGTCTGCATCTCTGATCTCTCAGTCTGTGATTTTACCTGAGAGCTGGGCATTAGCCTCAGGCCCCTTCTCCTCCAGAGAGTCCTCTGCCGAGGCTGGTCTCGTTGCCCCAGGCAGGAGGAGCTCCTGCTACACCACCGCTCTTGCATGGGGCAGCAGTGAGGTGCTGCCCACCCTGGGCTTCGAGCTGCCAGCATCCTCTCAGTGCTGGAGGGCAGCCTTCTTCATGCAGTTGTAACTAAAATTGCATACTGCAAAATCCTCAAAAAGCTCTGAGATGAGGAACTGGCTTGATCCGCCCATGCCTCAGCAGGGATGATAGGCAAGCTATGGTCTGCAGAGAGGTCTGCGCAGCTGCCCTGGGACTCAGGTCGGTGTCTGGTTCAGCAGTCTTTGGTTTAGCAGTGGCTTGACCTGCATTGGAAGGAGGAGCAGCCCTTCCAACAGGGCTCCACACTGGGTTCACTTCTCTACCCTGTGTCCTGGGCATTTTCCCTTTCGCCGCAGACATTTTCCTTTCATAGAATCATAAAATACCAGGTCGGAAGGGACCTCAAGGATCACCTGGTCCAACCTTTCCTGGCAAAAGTGCCATCTAGGCAAGACAGCACAGCACCCTGTCCAGCTGAGTATTCAAAATGTCCAATGTTGGGGAATCCATCACTTCCACTTCCTGTGGAGATTATTCCAATGACTGATTGTTCTCATTGTGAAAAATTTTCTTCTTCTGTCCAATCAGAATATCCCCAGGAGTTACTTGTACCCATTACCCCTCATCTTTTCCATGTGATTCCTTGTAAAAAGGGAATCTCCATTTTCTTTGTAGCCGCCCTTTAAATGCTGAATCATGGTGATAAGGTCTTCCCTAAGCCTTCTTTTCTCAAGGCTGAACAAACCCAGTTCTCTCACCCTTTCCTCATGTGGCTGGCTTCCCAATCCTTTGACCATTTTTGTGGCCCTTCTCTGGACCCTCTCTAGCCTGTCCACATAGTTTCTGTATATTTTCTTCTGGAAACAAGCCATTTATCTACTGTATGGCTCTGTGCAAAATGTCTCCTGGGCAGTAAAACATCTCTCTGCTATCAAACTAGTCCACAGAAATACAGAGGGGATGCATGTGCTCAGCGTCTTAGAGAATGGTAGGAGCAAGCTCAGATCTCTCAGATCTAATCCAACAAAGGACTGAGAGGTATCACACAGGCTTTGGCTGAGCCCTCAGAACTCATAAACCTAAAATATCAGGTGTAAGAAATAGAAGAATCATGGTCATACTCTGCTGCTAGACTCAGCTGGCAAGACTGCAGAGAAATCTTGAGGCACGTGGCATCTATTTTTACATGGCTTGATTCAAAGTTGTTGAAGCTGAAAGGAGTATCCCCACTGCTTTCAATAGATTTTGATACGAAATTAAAAAAAGAAAAGAAAAAGATTAAAAATACAGAATCATGGATTTTAAAATTATTAAAGCATGAGGACCTGTGTTGACCGCCAGTTTCTCTTCAGACATTGATTACAAAGGCCAGGCTCATGTAAGACTGACTAATATGCCAACCATAAAATCAGTCCATGGCTCAGAGAACAATAATTTTCCTAAACTAAATCTCATTTCCCTATATTTCCCTGGTCTGATTTTTTGCATTGCCATTTTTTTTTCTCTTAGTATTTTCCTTTTTCTTGGCAGTCAGGCCCTGGAATCGGTGCCCACCCTGTCTGCCAGCTCCAGTCAAACCTTGAAATGCTAGTAGGCCAAGCTCCAAAAGGATGTGAAATTAATTTATAAATGGCAATTATTTTAAACCTAATCCTTCCCAAAAGAACTCTCGAGCAATTTTTTCCTCTCTGTGTTCGAGTTATTTCTGACAGTGGCTTTGTGTAAGCCTTTGCAAACTGTTCCTGGTAACAAAACGTTTCCACAGCAGGACAAGGATGGCAGGAGAAGTCTTCTACCAATCTCACAGTCAGCCCCAGAGCTTCCTTTTTGTGGGGGTAGTTTGAAGCTGTCTTTACATCCAGTTGGTTACCGGGTACCAATATTGGGTGCCCCATATCCCACATATATTTGAAGTTTTCACGTCAAGAGGTTTTGTAAAACTGTATTTTCTGCTATATTTTGTCTAGCAGGTATTTTAAGACTGATTCCTCGGGGCATGGGGAGAATGGGCACCCCATAGCAAGGAGCAGTCCTAGTTTCACCCACCGTAGTTAAACGCTCCTCTAAGGATCATCTTCAGTCAGAGCCTTCGTACATGTCCATCGTGTTTGCACTGCTACCCCCTGCCCCACACAGCCCCTTGGGAAGGAACAGCAGCTGACAATGGCATTAAATTACAGTTTCTATGCACTCCTCTCCCCAAAGACGGCAGCGTTGCCTGAAACAGGTCCTCATCACAGAAAGTGGAAAATTGGTAAAAACTGCTTCCCCTCCACCAGCAACACACCCAGTGCCCATTTGCTCTACACCCTCGCCTTTCATCCACAGCTGACACACAGGGGAAATGGCACTGAGACACACGTATGTCTGTGTCCCTTGACTCTGGGCTGTTCTGACACCTCCTGGCACCTCCCAACCAGCGCCCTTGGCCAGGATGCTGTGCATTGCCAGGAAAGCCCAAGAAGACATTTGAAGTCAAGGTATCTGGTAACACACAGAACACCACAAAACTTCTGACAGGGGGTATTTTCATTACAACTGGTCATGGGGAGGGTTGGAGGTCCAGGTTTTCTACTCCATGGCTTTTGGGGTGATAATTTCTTGTCTCACTTTGCATGCCTTCCACCTCCCTCCCAGCTTCCCACAAGGGGCTAGCCAGGCATTTTGGAGCACTGAGGATCCAAACTCAACAGCTCCTGTCTACAGGAGCAGCCAGATAAGCACATTATTTGCAAGCTTCTTTCTAGCAAGCTCAGCCAACAACAGTTGTTTGCAGGTGCTTTTTATTTGGCTCCTGGTTTCCCAGGCTTTAGGATGCACTTGGGTCCCATTTGCCATTTACTCTCTACAGCCAGGTGCTCTAGGTACTTTATTGCTAATACTTCCTAAGTGAAACCTCAGCTTCTCCCATTATCACATGAATATGGAAAGTATCATAGAATCATGTAGAGCTTTAACAAAGTAGAGTTAAGTGGAGCTTTAACAAAAGATTTGAATGTCATGAGATGTTACGAAACCACAAGCGCCAGCAGCACAGTACCAAGACATATTCATTTGATTAATAACTGAATCTAGCTGCCACTGTATCCTCTGTTTCTCTAATTCAGTGCTGAAAGGAGCTTGGTAGCCATCCTGAAATTAAAAACAAACAAACATGAATTTCAGGGAAAGGAAAATTAAATTAAAACAGCTACTCATGGCAAGTCCACAGAAGGCTGAGGGAGGTGAGCACAATTTCTTCCTAACAGGTTAGAAAAAATGGCCAAGATCATCTGCTCTTCTCTGCATGAGTATGGCCTCAACCAGAGGGGGTTGGTAGGTTTTTAGTACTGCTCCTCAAGGAAGACTTGAAAAACTGACAAGAGACCCCCAAGAAAGGGTGAGGATGGCGCAGAGGTCCAGAAAAACGTGAAGAGGAGAAAAGAGAGATGGAAAGCTAGAGAAGGTCACCTGATAAAGACCTTCAAACAGTTCTTTAAAAAAGCAATAAAAGGATGGGGATAAGCTGTTCTGCATGTGAACGTACGTGGTAGTAGGCTAGATGGGCCACCGTAGGAATAGCATGGAAATGGATAGAGGAGCTGCAAGGTCTCCACTGCTGAGATTCTGGAAGAAAAAGCATAGTGATGTGGCTGAACATGGCACCAAACTGGGCAGGAGGCTGACCCTGAGGCGACTAGAGATCCTTCACCTGTACCAGGTGTGGCCACTGAGGTGGCCAGACAGCCTCACCTCAGTTCTTTCTATCATGTGTAATGAGCTGTCAGCTCTTAAAACTGTGGTCTACACATCTTGCTCGGAGACAAAACCTCCTAAAAGAAGAGATGTTGCAGGGGGCTGTTTGGTGGCTGAATCTAGAGAAGAAAATGGTGGGGTTACCCATCTGTGCAAAGAGCACCAGAAGGTGCGGGGCAGCAGCAGTAAGCCAATTTTCTCATTGAAAAAGAAACACTGTGTTTCTGGCATAGTTCTACTTGCTGGATTTTACATTTTTGCTCTTCTGGAGCAAAGAGAGGAAGTTTCCCTTTCTCCACAGGTCTCCAGTTGGAGCTTAAAAGGATGCTGCCTGCCCTGTAAAGTAGCTTCAGCTGCTGCCAGCACTCCTCGCTCCTTCCCAAAGCGCCATCGAAATCCCACCACTGAGCTTCTCACCTCTCCCTACCATCAGGCTGGGATGGGGGCTGGCTAAGCACCCCCAGCCTTCTCCTAACCTTCGAGGGCAACAATCAGGCATAAGTTTGCTCGTCAGGAAAAGGATGATGAGCTCCAGTGAGAGCCAGAGCCGCACCACCTTCACCTCTACCAGCTCCCTCTGCAGCACCTCTCCAAGCCTACGCCCCTCACTTCTTCAGGGACCAACTGCCTGGGATCAGGGGGCTTTTGAAGAGCAAGCTCTATTCCTTATACATAGAGTATAAATGGCAATAGCCAGCCTAAAGCAAATTTTTCAGGTGCTTGAAAGAAGAAGAATATACCAGCCTCTTCCCTGGAGACACGGAGCTTTAAGAGAACAAGTTTGTCAGGTTTTACAATCCTATAGTACTACTCAGCAAAGATGCATATAGCTACAACCCTTGTCTTACACAGTTCATTTGCTACATCGCAAGTAAAGATAGCTTTTTAGGCTAACACCCACAGAAGTGTCATGTAAGGTTCAGCGTATTATGCATTTTAAAAGGACCTTGTCAGTCACGCTGGATTTTTTTTCCTTTCAAAATTTAAACATTCAGTTGGATAAAGGCTTGTCAAACTCATTCCTCTAGTGATGTCTTAAAATAGTGGGGTTTTTTCTTGCTCTGAAAAAAATAATCAAGTCACTAGGAACAATCAGACTTTTCACAGGGTTGAAAACTTCCCTCTGTTTGCATTCTTGGTACCGAAAGAGCAAGAGAGAAGATCACCTTTGGGTTTTTACTCCACTCTGGCTGGAGCAGCTGTAAACATTTACTCATTTTTTTCCCCCACTATCTCAAGCTGGAGATGAAGAAAAGAAAGTGCCCTTATATGTTTGCACTATTTCTACCAGCAAAACATAGCGGGGATTTGTGTACAGTTCAGGTACTGCTGAAGGACAGGAGGTGAAAGGTGCTGGAAGAACGATGCTGCTGAGGGAAAGTGCTGGGATTAAACATCTCTTTTCCCAGTCACAGGGTACCCGTCACCACTTCAGATGTCCTTGAAGTGAGTCGCTGCATCACCGTTGGTGTTTGAAAACAGAAATCCCTTCAGCAAGTGGGCACGGGATGGGAACAGCTGTCCAGGTTTCAGGAAAACAAGTTATTTATCCCTTCCCATTTCCACTCATGGTACTCCTTGCTCTGCCTGTCCCCTTGACTGGAGAGGGGGACCCCGCCGGGAGCCTTTGCCACGTGAAGGCAGCACAGGATCAAACCTCCCAGGTGCCAAAGGACCACCCACAGTGATGAGCAAGGCCAGGGGTGATGCCCAGTGCTCGGGGGCTTTCCATCTAGTGGTTGCGTTGCCTGGGGACAAACATTGACGGGGTTTTTCTTTGTGTCTGCAAGGGTGTGAAAGAAAAGCAACCTGTAGGAAGAGCTTTTGTCAATTCTGTGAGCAAAACAACCAGGAAATCTAACAAACAGCTATTAGCTTTCTTTGTAAAGGTACTTTGAGAAAGGCTCTCTGAAGTTAAGCTGTTCAACTTCTTTTCCCAGCAGTAATGCTGGGGTTATCGGTATTTCGCCTAAGAGGGAACTTCTGTCTGGCTGCAGGGCGAGCAGGGAAGGGCTGGCCAAGCAGTGCTGAACTTCACGGTTGTGCATCCCTGGGTGGGAGCCAGGCAGAGCTTTCTAAAAATACAGCTTTTGCATGACTGAAGGATTGTATATACAGCAATATAAAGTTACCGGGGAAGGAAGGCTGAAAAGAGTAGCTTCTGAATGGAGGACATGAGTAGAAACATGACCTTGAGGTTCCACAAAAATATATATATATTTAGTTTAAAAAACAGTCTAAGCCCTCAGCACTGGCAAAGTCAAGGGGAAGGTATAAAAGGCCAAATGCCGTGGAAAAAACTAGAAGTTTTCTAACTGGACCGGAGTCTTCAAAAGACTGTCAGGCCCAGGGATATCAGTGTTCATGGGATTTTATGAGAAGAATTGCTCATAAATTTGATAGAAACACAGATTTAACTGATGGGCAGTGAGAGAGTGTTCGCAGTACCACGGAGGCAAAAATTAAGAGATACTGGAAAAGGTGCAACTACAAAGTTCTTCTTTTCTCCCGCCACAGATCTAGATCTGTGAGCACACCCATTCCTGCTCTTGAGACATTGGGCAGCTTCTTCTGGAGCAGGTGAGGGAAAAGGCCCTTGGTGAAGCCCCTTAAATCACCTCCTGCTGCCGGACGAGGATGGAGGGGTGCTACATGGCAGACGAGTGAACTCATCCAGAGGGAGGCTTGTGGAGGCTGGGTTTGCAGGTTGCAAGGACAGCTGTGAGCTGCTTCATGGCTTAACTGTCCAAGCCCTGTACGGAGCCCAACAGGAAAGCCTGACCTGCTGTGATGTCTGCCCACGTTTTTCTTGAAGAGCTCTGCAGCAGTGGGATCTGTTTAAAGGCACCACATGAGAAGCTCAGAGTAAATGTGTACCGACAATAAATAAAAAAATAAATACACACATACCCCAGGTGGCTAAACAGCAGCACAACGCAGGGATTCAAAGCAAACAGACACCCTTCAAAAAGTAGAAATCAAATGCAGAAATTAGGCAAATTAGATGCAAGACTACAATAAGGCAGCCCCAGAAGAGAAACCCAAGGAGCTACTTGCTAACAGCGTGGAGGCTGACAATAAACCCTTTCTCAAACACATCAGAAGCAGAAGGCCTGCCAGAAGAGCTGCTGTGGCCAGCATGCAATCGCAGNAACCAAAAAAACCCACAACTTGGAGGAAGTAAGCTTATCCTAATCCAGAGAAACCGTCTTAAGATCAGTGTTGTGAGTGGGAGGGACAGAGCACTGTATAACGGCACATGGGAGCTTTGAGACCCCAGATCTATTAAAACGTTCGTTTGCCAGCCTCGCCGCTTTGCATGGCTGGAAATGTTCATTCAGAAGAAACCTTCATCCTAATCAAAACCAAGTCATCAGGCAAAAATGAATCCAGTTTAATTTTAGAGGGCAGGGACCCTCGAGAGACATTTTATTTCAACATCTCAAGCAGCTTTCAGTGGCTGTACGTGGATTAATACATGTTTCTCTCCTCTCATAGATTCGAAGTGGTCCAAGAGAGATGATCTGATGTGTCTGTGCTTTTTAGGGTTTGGAAACCTTGGGCTTGGAAAATTTCCTTTCCTCCCAGGCAAAGCCTGGTAGCTCAGGAACTTGTCCCTCCTCCCATCTCCTTGTGTCTTCCCTTGTTTTTTTGAGACATTAACTACTATGATCGTACTCTTTTGATGTTTTACCAAAAACAGCTTAATCTATGGCTGCTTCTTCTTCTAACCATCCTTGCTCACTTATGTTTACTGAGATCAAGTCATTTCTTCAGGAGGACCGAGAGACCCCAACCTCCTTACTAAAGGGCAATTACTCACTCCAGAAACAAAGAGTTTTGTGTCTTCTGAAATTAAATGAAAGAGGACTTTGGTGAACACCCAGGGTGCTCCTTAGCTCTGCAAGCAGCCAGGGAAGAGGACACCTTTCCCTGCCCTGAGATGAAGTGTGGCCATCACCCTGTTTGCTCCTAGGGGGTGTCCCCTCTGCCACTGGCCCCAGCTGCCAGGTCACTGCTCTCCCCCCAGGGCCTGGCTGCAGAGGAGCTGTGCCCCAGCATCACCTGGACTCAAGCTGCTTTCACAGCTTGGAAGAGGCAAGAGAAACTATTTCCTAGAAGTCGCCACAGTTGGAGAGGCACTAGGGGAAAAACTTCCTCCAGGTGCGTGCCAGAGGAGATGAAAGTGGATTGCAAAGAGAGGAATTAGGGAAAGGTCACTATCACCCAAACCACTGGGTCCTCCAATTCCAACTTAATCAAGGGAACATGGTGGAGCAGAGGGCCTCGTGGCGTGAGATGCTGGGCTTCTGCCAGTGCAGCTCCATGTCAGATGAGATAAATTCTACTTGGGGGAACTGCCATCCAAAGAGACACAGAAAATACATCACAGGAGGCGCAAACTGTGAAGGAGGTTTCACTGCAAAAAAATGCAAATGCAATTGTTTCTAGTCCGTTTCCTAGTAATTGGATCACGGTTTTCTTTCCCTACTGACCTGATAACCACTGCAGAACTCAGGGGAAAAGGTCATAATAAAATAACATCCCTCCAACAAAGCTCCTGTCCCCCGGTCCTTTTCCAAGCCCCCTGGAAGCAGGAGATGCCCCTGCCTGCTGAGCTCAGAGTCCATCATGTCATGTCAACTGCGCGTCATTAACTGGAAAGATTAGCTATGTGAAGTCACCTAAACCCAAGCCGAGATGCAGGGGAGCAGGTCAGGAGCAGCCAGAGATGATCAGCAAGAGGAGTAAAACGCTTTCTGATGTGGGGAGGACATCCTGGGCAGGGGACTGTGATGTATGGGGGTACAAAGCCCAACCCCATGTGGGTGGTGGAAGATGTGCAGGCTGTAGCAGAGAGGGGCAAACACGACTGCATATATACTTGCAGAAAGACCTCCAGCTCCAGCTGAAGAAGTGAGGATGAATCATATAGATTGTCACGTCAGTCACATGGCGGGTAAAGGATGGACGCAGGAGAAGGAAAGATGTGACCTGTGTGGCCAGGAAGCGATGATTCTAGTCAGAGCATTTTAGCATGGCAAGAGGCAAACATGAGAAAGCCAAACAGAGAATCACAGAATAACTGAAGTTAAACCAACGTTCAAAACACCATTTCAGTAATGGGGACTGAGGTGGAGTGACACTAAGCCTTCACAGCTTTTAAAACTGTAAGCACTTAATGCTTTCTCAGACAGCCCAAGCAAATGAGTCACCTTCCAGAAAGACAAATAAATGCCTATTTTAAAAAGAACTATTTTTCTTGTATCCCAGTGGATTTGCCATTGTCAGTGACAGGCACAGATCTAGGTACGGTATTGAGTTAATTGCTTTATCGTTTCCCTGGCCTGGAAGTTCCTCCTAATGCCAACCTGCTCCTCAAACCCAAATTCTTGCTCCCCTTCGAGCATCAAATACACTGAAAGAAGGTGATGAGCACAGCTGAGTAACAAGGAGCGTGCCAACACGTGGAAAGCTTATGCTAAGGATACTTGGCAGTGTCAGCATGGAGATAAATGTTAAGAGAAGGGGATGTATTTTGAGAAAGAGAGATGAGCACAACCACTAAAAAGCATCAAAATGAGCACATAAAGCATACAAGACATTCAAGAAGTGATTTGCCAGAATAGAGAGAAAGAGGGTTTCTGCTATGGCAGATCGATAGCTTGCCAGAGTAACTGGAGGAGGGAGGAGGTGCAAAAAAAGACACAGAGCAGTGAGCAGCTCTCCCTAAGATATTTTTTTCTGTGTTTTCAAGTTTCTGAAAGCAGTCGCACCACTCAGCTTCCGGAAAATGAGAAGAAATGCACTTCCCTTCTCTCCAGCCACAGAAACCCCCACTTTCTTAACTGGTACATCTACTGCTGCCCTGTATCCACCTTCCGTGCAGTGTGTGAGCTCCCTGGGGGTTTGCTCTGAAGGCAGAAATGGTAAACGTGGGTAATCGCTGGCAAGGAGGAAAGGAAACTGTGAAGCAAGATGTTCCACCCCTTTATTCTCCCTCCAGGTGCCAAAATCTGCCAGCACAAACCTCCTTATCCCTTCCTAAGACCCTTTCTTAGCAGAACCCGGTGTTTTCCCTCACAGGTGCCCGTGTTCCCTGTTTGCCTGGCAGCACTCATCAACCTGGCCGGTGGTGAGCAGCGAGGGGAGAAAGTGTCAGGCTGCCCCAGCGCCCTCCTTCAGCAGCCAGCACCTCCCCTGCGGCCACCCCTGCCGCCCCCGGGATGAGATGCTGAGAACAAGGAGGTGGTGAGGAGGGGACAGGCCTTTGCTGGACCTCAGGGGCTGGGAACGTTTCCATGCTGACAGCCAAATTGATTTCTCTAGTGCCATCTCCACATTAACCCACAGCTTAGTGTTGTCCAGCATCACGCCCAAAACAACTCATAGCTAGGGTCCAGAGGCAATGAAGTTGGCCCTGTCAGGCCCTGGGGCTCTTACCCAGCAGGGGCAGAGAAGACTGGCTGGAGAAACACCAGACAGCACTGAAGTAGCCACCTTCTGGCACGCTCAGGGCAAGCAAATACCTATTCCAACACAACAGCACTTAATTCATACTCTGTCTTATGTTCTCCCATCTTGTAATTGTGTAAATAAGCCACATACAGCATTATCTGCAGTATTCTTCATGATACAGCAAAAATTGCTAAAGGCGCCATCAGGCTCCGTAAACAGCATTTTGCACTGATTTTGAGAATTTGGAACTGAAGTTGCACTTATGATAATTGCCAACCCATTTTGTTCGGTGCTGGCAAACTCGTCCCACCTTTGCTTTTTACTTTGTAGCTGCTGAGGAAGTGGCTTTTCAAAGGTCTCATCAACCACTGCCGCACGTATTGTCTCTCTGTCAACCAGAACCGAGGGAAGAGCACTGAGCACTCATTCAAACTACTTTTTGCCTGTCCAGACTTTTGCCCTGCCCTGCTAGACTTTGCTCCTTTTCTTCTTGGTTTCCTACCTTCAACAAATTGTATGCTTGCACCTCTAAGATACTTTTTCATAAAAACAGTGATTTCCCCACCACCACCCCGTTCTTTTCATTTTCCTTTTTCTGGGGAAATCTTTTTTGCTGCACCTCAGATGTAACCCTGTAGAATTCCGGACGGGGAGCGCACAGGTAAAAGCTGAAAGGTGCTGAAGTAGGGTTTAAATGTCAGGCTGCAACTTTACTTACAGCCACAGGGTACGAACACGGTTCAACGCACACAGACACAGCAATTTCCCTCATCCGTGTTTAGGAATGCCAAAATCTCACGTTGCATTTGAGTGCTGCGATGGGTAACCATGAAAGAAACTTAATCCATGTAGAGCCGGGGTCTTTTTCTCCTCAGATGTCCACCCGGCCGTGACCTGCTGTAGACTGGTTCTTGGCCCGAGTGCAGTATTTTGCTGCAAAACAGGTCAGCATCGTGCCACGTGAGCGCTTGGGCTGGCAGCCCCACGGGGCGGAGCCCACACTGCCGTTTCTCCGTAACATTACACTCGGGCAACCTGTCGCTAAAACCAATTGTTTATTTTTAAATCTGCCAGGCAGGTATTAAGTATCCGCACCCTTCTCCGGTGACTGGGTATCAGCATCCCAGAGATCCGCCTCCTCAAGCCTAACCACGGTCACTTCGCCACCTAAAAACTTACCTTTCCACGTACTCTCACAACATTTTCAGGGCTCCATCAGCCTGGGAAGCATAAGTAGATAAAAGGCTGGGCACAGTATTAAGGAGCAACAGTCCTAAACCCCCTCCAACATATCTTGAAGCTCCTCCTATCGGTTTTGCCCAGGCTAATCCAGCCCCAAGGGATGTGGGTGAGACCCCAGCCCTGCCCCGGGTCCTCCACCAGTAGGACTCAGGGAAAACTGCTGTTGTGCTGGCATCATTTGCTCTCCATTGCCCAGCAGAGCCAGCTCCCCCTTGCTCCTCCTTCCTCCTGACACCCCACTTAGGAGCTGGCAGAGCTGCCCTGTTTGCAATGAATATGTCCCCAAATCATTAGCACTTAATCCGGGGCAACAGAGGTAACGGCATCTCATGAGCGAGACAAGGTCCTGCACCTAAATACAGAGCCATAAACCTACCCCAAGCCTGCCAGCAGCTCCTGAGCCCCCAGAAAGTCTTTCCAGATCTTCAGCTATGAAGACATTTGCCCTTTGAGGTGGCCTTGGAGTCCTGGAACTGCACCACAGCAGATGCTCTTCTCGCATTGCGCTGGACACCCTGTCCAGTGCTACTGCCCTCAAAAAACCTCTTCGCTCTCGCCCCTGAAAAAGGCCTGTGGCAACTGTGACTGGCTGCTAGTTATTTTTCTTGTTTTGTTTTTCACAGCCCATGTGAGGTTATTCCTGGTGGCTCATTTATCCTCCACTAGCCAAATTTCACTTGTATCTGAGGTCCAGTTTAGTTCTTAAATACGTCATTTTTGCACCCACCTGAAAGTTGCCTGCAGGCAGGAGGTGACCAAACCCTGTTTGCACCCATTTCCAACCCCTCAGCCTTCTCCAGGCTCTGGAACCATCCTTCAAAGGTCAGCCAGCCTGTGGCACAGCCCACCTGCAATGACGTACTGGCAAAAAACAAACCCTCAAACCCTTAAACTTTCCATATCTTAAAACCGAACAAATTAAAACTCCAGCAGCAGCCAGGAAATGAACTGCCCATTGCACTTTGCATATGGCATTGAAAGCTAAAGATGCCTGACTGCTGCCACAAGAAAATCCCGGTTTCCTCAAAGGACAACTCAGTTTCCCACCAGTTTTGGGCTGAAAAGTATAGACAAGGAAAGGACTGAAAATATTCTTTATTCCTGTTCATCTTCCTATGTGTCCAGGCAGGTACTACAAATGAGAGCCCAGCCATATGTCACTGGACACATCTTACGCTACTTCTCTCAATCTTCTCTTGTGGTGTCTTCTCTTTCTGCCCCTTTCAATGATTCTAAGTTTTTGCGTGGACTTTACAGTCAACTCTTTCATAACCACATTTCAGTGTTCCCATGGACTCTGTCAATGGCTGGTTTGTACGCTCTGGCTTTGGGTGGCATTCTTTCAAGCATCTCCCAGCTCCATGAATTAAATGTTAGTGCTTTAGCCCATTTGTTTAACCATTAGCCCATCTGTTAGTTGCTGCCTGGGCTTTGGTACCTCGAAATTACTTTCTCCTATGCCCATTCTGGATTGGTGTCCCTTTTCACCAGCTCAGGTTCCAAACCATGTATCGCTCCCTATATCCCGGGCAACAGTGCACATTTAAACCAGGCCTGGAAAAGCCTCCTGCCCCCCAAAAATTGTGGGATATGCCATTTGAGAGTGGTGCTCCATCCTGCTAGAAACTGGAGCATGCAGCCTTCTGCGAGAGAAGATCATCACCCATCAGATCAGGAGCTCGGGGCAAGAAAGGAGGGAGGCAGTGGGCTCTAACGATAAATCCATTTCCATCCCACCTCCATACACGTGTCCCAATTGCTATGTTTGCCCAACACCCTGCCGTTCCCCAGGCAGGGGCAGCAGCACTTGTATTTTAATACTTTAACAAGGCCCATGGCTGACCTTATTGCCCAAGCGGTGAAGCTGGAAGCTGAGCTCTCCCTACTGTTTTCACTAAGAGGTGCTCTTTCTCTTTTTCCATCCTTCCAGGACGTTTTCATGGCTTCCCAAAGTAAATAAGGACACTTGCACCTCACCCTGTACTGAATCTTTAAGGGGCAGGTGCCTTGTAGCAATCTCACCTGCCTTACCACCACCCCTGCTCTCCCACCACAAGCGCTGGGAGAGCACAGCCTGCTGGGGGGTGACCAAGCACCCACTCATGTTCTTCCAGCCCGCGGGCTCACCCCAAGACCCTGGGTGACAGCTCCTGTGAGGCTTGGGGTTGTCCCTGTGTTCCTCGCCTAGCCACGCAGCCGCACTGCATCCCATCCCACCCCACCCCAGGTAACCTCTGCCCTAGGAGCAGCATGGAGGATGCTCTCCTTCTCCATCTCTGTTTTCTTCAGCTTTGCACCTAGCACCTGGCACCAACAGGTAAATCTGTCATCTCCCCCCTGCAACCTTTCCCCAGTTGCCAACGTTCTGCTCCTCCCTTTTTGGAGGAATGATGCTGTTCTCCTGGAAGGAGGCTGCCCTGGGGCTTGGTGGGCCCCACGCCCGCATCGCTGCCTTGCTAGCACCCTGTGCCCAGCAGGTAGCCGCCCTGCACCAAGCTTGCTTGAACCTGAGCTTCAGCTTGAACGTGCCTGAGGATCACCTCCATCCCTCCTTCCTCTGCTGCAGCATCACCACAACAGAAGCAGTCAATACTCCTTGGCTTTGACCCACCCGAGATAAATCGTCACCCTCAGCTTTTTCCCCACGCTGCATCCCTTGCTGGTCGCCCAACTGCAGTGCTTCCTCTGCCCGTTCCCCTCACTGGCTAAATCAGCCATGGAAGATGAAGCTTCCTCACCACCCTCATCTGTTGGCCCCATCCTAGCCACGTGCCATGACTCTCTGCTGTGGATCCAGACAAAACCTAGGGAAGCTCAGGCTTCAAATCCCTCTACGCCAAACACAATTTTTACTTGAGCCCCCTCCCCGGGATCAATCAGGGGAGCAAGCAAGGATGAGCACCCTCCTCCCTGTCATCTCAGTTGATTCCTCACATCTTCCATCTCCTAATGTATTAGATGTTTTTGTGGCCAGGATTGTCACCAGCCGTGGAGTCCCCAGTCCTCGCCCACCTTTGTTCCAAGAATCTGCTATACTGCGCTGAACTGAGCCAAGCTGTCCTCTTTTAAGCAAACCAACATCATTTTACTAGTACTTTGAAAGTCCTTCTTCCAACCACAAAGGCGCAGACTCGCGATACTTTGTCTTTAGGACCAACAAGTTATCTGCCATATAAATTCAGGAAGTTTTGGGAAATTTCTCACTCTCCAGTGAATCTTTCTCTAGATACTTCCTACTTAACTATCTACCAACATCACCATTACTAAAATGTAACCCACTGGTAGGACTTCACTTTTCCAAAAAAACAAGTAGATAGCGCTCCCCGAGTTATGTACCTGAAGAAAAGCTTAAAAATCAAATGCTCTGTTCAATATATGTACAGAAAACCTGAAAAATAAGCTCAGAAACATAGGGCTATTCCTTCTCCCCATTTATGGGATCCCTTTGTTGTCACGCTCCTCCGGGACAGTTCTCAGGTCCACAGCTCAGTAGTAACTGTTGCTATTTATTTTTAACCCCTCTTATCTTTAATTCAACTTTTTACTACTTTTTTCTTTCTTTTTTTTTTTTTTTTAAACACCCATTTGTATCTCTGGTTTTATCCATTCCCTAATAGCGCTGTTTTTAAAAATAGCCTGCACCTTTCAAAAATTCTTGCAATAAATGCCACGTCTTTGGCCGTTTTCGCCCTTTTCCACTTCGATCTTTCATTTGCCGGCTACAGTAACTTGTAGCCACAAGCACATCAGAGTGACTTGCAGAATGGCTTCGCTGAGGAGCTCAAGGGCACCGAGACAGAGTTCCTTGGAAAGCGAGTTGGCCCCCTCCAGCCAGCTCAGGACTCCCGCCTCCCCCCACCCGCCCAATTGCTAACGTTTGGAAATACCCAGAGACTACAAATGTTTCGCTTCCATCATGGGCTTCGTAATTTAAGAAGCGGAAGTGCTTCGTTAATAACTACAATTGATGAAATATTAACTTGTGCCTTTTTAATAAAATGAAAACAAAAGCATTCTAAACCATAGCAGCTTATAGATCAAAACTGTCCACCGGTTAGGAGCATAGTGTACTTAAGAAGTATAAAAACTGCAAAATATTAAAGCCCTGCAGCAGTTCAAATCCACGACAAAACCTCCAAGCAGAGTGAGCAACGCTGCCTGATGCTCTACCCATTTGCTCTACTTGTTCATTGGCGAAACGCAAATTTTCTTCCTTGGGAACAGCATCTCCTCTTTTCCAAAGGAGAGGAAAAGGTACAAAGCCCTTTTGATTAGTGCACAGTAGCTCTTTCCCTAATTAGCAATATCCTTTTACAGCACTGAGAAACGAGGTCTTTTTGTTTACCATTAAGTTGAGGTAAGTTATCTTGCTTTTATTTGGGTTTAAGACTACTGTAAAGGAGTAGCTTTTCAGTTGCAGCATGGTTTGTCAAGATTACAATATTTACGACTGCATAAAATACATAAGTAAAAAATTATGATTTGTAGAGTTTGTTATCAAGAGCTGAGACTTACATCTTTACAGAACTGCAAATACTGGCTTCCTAACTGCTAGCTGATAATTTTGCTGGCAAGAGCATTTGTTATACTTTATTTTTTTTTGTAACCTCTACACCCTTTTGTCCAACTGCCGTAAGAACTAGCAAGAAAGTCATTTGTAACTACGGTTAAACTGTTGTAACAGCATTAGACAAGCTGTACTGATTCTTCATTAGAACACCCTTCATTTGAAGCTACAAATGTAAGAGGCGATTCCTTTTGTTCAAAAGAAACTATTAGCATGCTCTGTGCCTTTAACACTTCACATTGATTACAAAAAAATTTAACAATGCAATCACTAACATACCCCACTAATGAGAAATTATGAGAAATTGTTTGATGCAGAACCTTCTGCATCAGTCAACTCCGATCGATAAGAAAGCTATCCATTTTGAAATTTAGATTTAATGCATTTTCAAGAAGCTAATGAGAAAGGAGCAACTTAAAATAAATACCATCATTAAAACTGCAAACTGTTACAATGATATATTATAAACTTGTCCTAAATAAACCTAGTGCTTCAAAAATTTACCAGTGAATTTGTATTACAAAATATGTGAAAATACAATAGTATACCACAAAACAACGTCCTTTTTTGGGGTCGACAATGACGCCAAGATGATTCAGTCTTAACTTTTGAAATTGTTAATAGAACATATTTTAATATATAAGTTGCAATTTGGTTGAATTCTAGAGAATATCCCCACCCAAACTCAAATTCACCTTTTTCATTCCTCCTCTAAAACTAGTGCCAAACTTCCTGTCAAAGCCGGTATTTTCTCAAAGAGCTTTAAAGTTTAGCCGTTACTTATTTTCTACTACTACATTTTGGCAGCAACTATTTATTGGTCTGTTATTGCAAAAAGTGCAATTTAACAATAAACCAGTCTGAAGGTCATTTTATGTCTTGAGGATACATACCATATATTTCTTTAAAAATAATCATACTTTTGTAAGCAATACTTTACAGTAGACACCTCAAATCTACCATAGATGTAAAACTTAAAACGAGAAAAATTTAGTCTCTAAATCTTTATACACATATTTATATTTGAGTTTCTATATATATTATATATATACACAAGCACAAGAGTATATATAAAATATATATAATCAGATTCAAAAAAGAACAAAAACTGGGCACTGTACATAAAATCTTTTTAAAACTCAAACAATAGAAAAACTTTAAACATTAAACAATTTTAATAAAAGTTTCTGTACAATGCTAAGCAGTTTTATTTACATATAGAAAATGTAATAGGAGTAGTGTTTGAAATTACAGAACTCCTTAAAATTTCAATGGCAGGTAATCTGGAAAAAATAACAGCATTCCATTCACAAATATTTTCAAGCAATAAATATGTATTTATAAATAGTGTAAATTTACATCAAGATTAGAAACAAAAATCACAAATCTGAAGTTTATTCCTTAGTCTATGTGCAACCCATTTATCTTTGTGACTTGGCTGTTAATTGTTTTAAATTTTATTTAGGAACCAAAAGTGTAACCGTCATGGTTTCAAAACAAGACAGAAAAACATAAAAGCAGTAAAAAATTTATATCACCTAACTCTTCACATTAAAAAAAAAAAAAAGAAAAAAAAAAAAAAGAAGAAGTTGCCCAAAGAAAGACTTAAAATTTCTAACTACCTTACAAAGAAATGACCAGCTAAGCTAGTACTTTTCCAAGGGAAATTCTGAAGGGGAAAAATGGATGAAACCAACTCATCAGCCCAGAAACAGAGAAATACAAAAGAGGTGGTCTTCAAGTCAGTAGTCTGTATAATGTTGCCAGTTTTGTCAGATATATACAAAACATGGAATTATTTTTTTTGAAGTACAGCTGGATGAGCTTTATTTGTTTTGAGTTCTGGAGTAGGAGGCAGTGCTCTCTCCTGTCCAGTTGGTTGACACTCCGCACTTGGAAGGTTGCATAGACACAGCTTTCAGCCAGCAGCCTTACGGGATAGCTACAAAAATCAGTGGTGCAGAACTGGGTCACTTCCTGAATATCAGAAAAGTTTTCATTTAATGTCCATGAAAAAATGTCAAGATGAGGAGGATGGCAATGGAGGAGCCTGAAAAAGAAAACATTAAATTACCTTTTCTACAAGGGTGTAAAACTCAGTTGTTTAACCAAGACCTGCACAAACAATAACCATGAGAGTTTAGTCACACACACTACTGCTTTTACACTTCAGGAGTTTTGCAAACGGATACTGGCTTTTTTTTGTTTTCCAACTTACTCAAATACAACACATATTTTACAACTACTCTTCATTAGGATTTTGCCTGTACTGCAGACTGGAGTATGCTGTGGCAATGTCTGTGTTAATACGATGTGAGCTGCCAAAACAAGTCCCATTGTGGCAGCAGAGAGCTCCATGTAGGCTCAGTATGGATATATCTTTATATACCCTAAAACAGGGATTCTCAACCTGTTTACCAATGGGGTTGTGTGTGTGTGGGTGTGTGTATTGTCCATTTCTGGCTCTCCAGATGCCTTCTGGGCTTCATTTTTCCCCTCTCTACCTTAGCAATAACCCTGAAGTTACAGATACCTGTGGAAAAGGTCTCAGATTCTCTGACACGGGGACAGAGTTAGTTGGGGGTTTCTGTGTTGGTTCTTTTTCTTGCTTGTTTTGTTCTTTAATCCTGGAAGACACCACCAGACTGCCCCAAGAGTAGAGTATGTCTTGTTCCTGCCTGCTTTCAGGAGATGATGTCCAGAAATACCTATTTCCCAATATTGCACTTTGTGGCATTACCATCAAAATGCTGAATGTTTGATGGCATTTCCTTCGCCTCCTTTCCTGTCCATCAGTCCTGTCACGATGTGGAATCCCTTCAAGAATCTGCTCAGAGTCTTTAAAGACAGTTTAATCATACCATAGTACCCACCTATGAAACACTACCGCTAGCTGACCCCTGTATTTGCTCCCAATATTTCACCCCCAACTCAGACCCTCTGTTAGGCCTACTGCACCTTTGCCATCTGAGATTACATCTTGTGACTTGGAACAAACCTGATCTCTTCTAGATCTGTCAGATGTCACTTTTAGGCTATGACTCTTCTCAATTGAGACTGTACACCCTTTAAAAGAAATGAATGTGTGCACCAATTTCACAAGAGAGCAATGGTTAACACCCTTTAAGACTGGAGGTATGGTCTTTGGTGGGAGGTTCAGAACAGGTTGAGAACCCTTGTTCTAGGGACAGTATCATCCCTGCTGCCTATATAATGTTATAAACACAGACAACAAAATACCCTTCCCTCCCACCTCTTTTCCATACAGAAACGTTCTTGCCCATTTCAACTCAACTGGATGACGTATCTGAGAACAGGTGTTTATTTATATGCTTTTCTGTAACAGATCATCACTTTGAAATTGCAGTATTTCACAAACTATAATGACAATGGGCTCCTAGAAGTATGAACTGAAGTTCAACCACCTCAGGCTCTGTAGGACCAATGAAGAGAATTAAAATCAGAGGACATGGTCCTGCACTTTCACCAGCCTGAACCTTGAGGCCTTAGCTCAAAAGGTCACAACTTATCATACCAGCATTACGTGAAATAATTGTCTAAACATACATTTTCTGCAGCACCTGGAAACGAATCAAAAGGCACAGCCATTTCTGGGCCGTTGTATTAATTCAACATGAAATTCTCATAACGCTTAGTCCAATGTTTGTCTCCTTTGACAGAAAGGCAAGACTTATAAATAAATCCAGGATCGCTTTCATTGTGATTACAAACAAGCCATCTTTGCCTGAAACAATGAAACCTGGGTGAAATGTTAGGACAGTTGTGCTGACACAGTTCAAAGCAGGAGGCTGCCATATATAGCACAAAGCTATAATGGCAAAGAGGCTTTTTGCTTTAAATTGAAATGCAAAGGAGGCCCCAAGCCAAAAGACAGAACTGTTTGAGAGCATCCACTTGCTAAGCAGAAGGACAGTGCTGATTTGGGAGAGGATGGGTGGGGAAGGGGAAGGAAGGGATCTGAGTGCACAGGATGCTCTGCTGCTATACTGACTTCATACCACAACCAATGTATTAGAGATGCTCTTGAACCTGGTGCTAGTTTCTCCAAGCTTCACTGTCCTGATTCTTCCCATCTCCATCTGATCCAGTTATGGTCTTCAGGTGATCTCTATTGGATTTTTAAAGCCACAACTTTATGAATTGTAACATCATACTTTTCCTGAAAACTGAGCGGTTATGTTCTGCAGTAAGTTACTCTACTATTTCACATAATTCTGACTCTTCAGCGTTTTGTTCTGTAAATATCACACACAACCCATACCTCCATTTGAATCAGAAAGTCCACGGTACTCATACAACGGAGTACCAAGACAGTCTACAACTGCTTTACAAATAATGTATTTACGCACCCACTTATTAATTTGACTTACTAATGTAAATTGATCATAGACTTGCATCAAGTCCTCCATTTTGTACTGTTCTAGCACCACAAAATTTTCCAGGTTCGTGCTTATCTTTCGTGCACAGTCTTGGCAATGTACGACATAGGTCTTTCGAGAATTGCTCTCACTAGTGACAAAAAGCAGATCAAAGACTTCCACCTATTAGATAGGAAACAGAAAGTCAACTATTAGAATTTCATTTTTTTTAAAGTTAAACCAACAAAAATTGCATTTTCTTTAAGATTTACACCCTTACCCTGTGCATGCAAAGAGAAAAACTAGATTTGTTCAGGGAAAAATCTACCCTCCTAAGGCTCAAGCAGAGATGTGAAATATTCTAAAACCACTAACATTACACTTAGAATGTCTGCATGAACAGCACTGTGAAAGCTTTTAATCAATATTGACAAAGCAGGATTCATACTCTTAATAGGTGTTACTCAGTAAGGTGGGGATTTGTAACAATTATACCTAATTTTCCTTATTCCAATTTGTCTGCAAAAGTAGTTAGTGATTTATTTCCTTACTACTCAGCCACATGCTCATCCTGCCCAAGAGGCTCAGCCAGAAAATAACTAGAAAATTATTTTCAGGAGGCAGGAGAATTTTATTTTCTTTTAAGCTTTAATCACATGCTTTAAAGAACTATTAACAGAAAGCAGAATCAAAAATTTCAGCAAAAAGGTATGTCCTGTGAAGACAATGCACTCAAATTCTCTCTCTTTTGGGGCAGTTTTTGACTTCTGAAATGAAGACAGAAACACCTTTACAATGAAGCTCAGCAGATCAAATTATATGCAGGAAGGGATAACAACTTTTTATAATAACTGAGAATTGAAAATCGACCTAGAGTATAACAATGCTGTGAAGTGCTGTGGAAGAGACTACAGCAAAATATAGCCTATGTCTAGAAAAACAGCTTTATAAGCTCTTTGAAGACAGTACTGCATCACCTATATGTTCTTATAGTAGATGCTGCAACTTAAAAGCAAAATTAAAATATTAATAACAACCAAAGACAGGACAAAATTCAGATAAATATTACAGTACTACATAAGCCCAATGCATATTTTTTACTGACCTCACAAATGCTACAGTAATGAGCTGGCTCGTCCTTTGCTCGCCCATGCCAGACAATCTCTTTTCCTGCAGCAATTAGAGCTTCCCTCAGTGTCTGACACTGTTTGAGAGTTCTTAACAGGCAGTACCTGCAATCAAAATCAGTGGTGTGTTCAGTTCAATATTCAACTTCATAGCAACATTCAAGTAGACTTAAATTTCTTCTAAGACCCTGTACTTGGGAGTTCCCTCTTACACTGGGATTCCAGGAACAGCTGGTTAAGAATCCCTAGACCTGTGACTTAGGTAGAAGCTACACCACATGCTTATGGACTTCTGTGTCGATTTGCTCCATTTCAGTACTACCTCCCTTTGCCCTACAAACAGGCTGTGTCTTTCATTTTTGACTAGAATGCACAAATGCCCTTTTAAGCACAATAAAACAATGTGTTTTCAAAAGTAATCCATGTATTTTATTTTGAACTATAAATTTAGCAGCAAAAAGTTATTTTCAATTTGGCAGTTCAAACTAGCTGTTTACATTTTGTATAAATAACCATAGCCTATACAAAGAACTGTTTTAACTAACATCCTAAAAACGCTGTTACAAGTATTTTCCTCCATGTAAAAGGAAAAAAAGTAGGTTAAAAAAGTAAGCCCTTCCACAAGAAAAAAAAAACGGACTTTGAAATAGGAATAAAAAAATATTAATACTTATTTCATAAATGGAAATAAGAAGTGGTCAAATGTCAAATTACAATCAACAATTCCCAGCTTTACTTCTGTAAAGCATAAAAAAAAAAATTATCTTCACAATTTTATATAGTTCTCTTCTGTACTAGAAAATCAAACTTGTTTTCTAGCATTGTATGAACTATAGATGTTCTCTAAAAAAAAGTTGGCAAAATAGGTCACTGGATTTCTAAATTACAATGTTATTTACAACAATTTTTAGCTCTTAGCCATCCTATTTATTTGAGCTGCAGCCTTTGCAGCCTTTAATTTTCCCCTCCACAGGGTGGTTACGTTACATGCTCATTAGATGCAGAAAGAAGATTGAAAAAATGTAAGGGGAAGAATAAATGTTGGACAGAAAACAAAGTGCTCAAGAGTTCTATCAAAATGTTTTCAACTTGATCCTTCTCCCATTTTAAAGCATTAAACATGTAATATATCCATTCTGTATTTTTTAAAAAAATGTTTCTTTCATGTGTTTCCAAGTAGTTAATAGAATCTTAGGCTTACTTTGAGATACTCTGCTCTTGATGTTTTACGCTCAGACTGTTCATCTTCACTAAAAACAAGTCTATAGCTTCATTAATACCCTCACCGTAAATAACGCAAAACTGAAAGCGTGTTTCTATGTTGAACATCATATTTTCATATACTGAATTTCAAGAAAATTAAACAGCTCATTCAATCGTAACTCCATCAACACTTTTAAAGTTTGATGTTAATGGGACTTACAATGCTAAGGCCAACCATATGCGATAGATCATGTATTATTTCACTTGAGTGTTGGGCTAACGCAAATGTGCTTCTGACAAGTTCAGTAACTTCGGTATAGCATTCTTTTCTGCCATACAGCTTGATTTCAAAGAAACATAGAAGCTACCAGTCTTCTCTTCTGCTGTTACCCAGAAAAGTCTTTGGGTATGCCAAAGAGCAACTGGAAGCACATTTGCACACTTGCCACCATTGTTCTCCACTCCTGACTTCCAAAGACTTTCAAAGTGTTATTTTCAAAGAGTTTTCTAGTGTTACAGTTGTGAAGAAAGAATTGCCCAAAATGTAACCCACATATAACACCACTGCAATGTTTGCCAAATTTGAAACCAAAGCCAAAAACAATAGCTAGAAGGTGAATTCTCCATCCTTGGATAAAATTCAGATCCTAGTTATGGCAGTTAAAAACATAAATGTTAACTATTTCATGCCGTCAAAGAATGGGAGACAGCATACAAACTATCACTTTGAAAATGCAGCATAATTTCCTAAATTCCTACTGGAAGCCAAAAAGTCTAGCAGAGCACAATGTATAAAGTTAAATGACGTCGGCTTTTAGTATTGTAGCCTGCTTTTATTCTTGTACAGTGAGAATTCAGTTCAAAGAAAATCTGGACCATATCTCTCTCTCAAATTCTTCACGGGTATGGCATAAAGAATATGAGTAAATCATGTCCAGTCAAATTCAAATATTTAAGAGATGAAGATTTTAAAATGGACATCATCCTGGTTTATTCTAGAAGGGCAGTGACAAACCTGTTTGAATATTTAGAAATCCAATAAAACTTTTCAAATTGTGGAGACCATCCCAATGGCAATGCAAAACTAACCTCTTTATATCTTTCAGTAATACATCTTCCCTACTGATACCGAAATGTATTTTATCTGGCTTCATGATTTTGTGCAAAATAATTTCTCCCATGTCAAGTTCTTTTATGTTTCTAAAATTATTTTTGTCTAAGAACTTAGTATTGCAGTTACTTTGGAATTAATTTTTTAAGCCTTTATGACTATGTTCCCACTACCTCTAAAATTCTTCTCTTCCTGAGATGCATTTGTAAAAGACCTTATAGCTTCCATCTAAGAGGTTTCTGGTTCATTTTTCTTTTCTTGAGGGTTGTGCTCCCTCAGTCAAGTGTTAAATCATTCTGTCTGCCTGTGTTCCTGCTCATGATCCTACTGTTAATATCAAATCTTTAAAAGACCTCTCATGAGAAAGTTTTAGTTTTTGCTCTGTCTTTTGTCTAGCAAGACAGCACCGAGTTGCATATTAACTAAAAATATAAAGAGGCTTCAGATTTCTTCCAAAAGCAAAGTTTCCTTCTATTAGTTTTTCCCTATTCCTGTTCTGTTTCTTTTCATCATTAATCTGGTTTCCAATATTTATATGTATGCTTAAATTTTAGTTTATTGCCTCTGTAGTGGTTACTCTCACATACGCAATAAGAAATATTTGTATTTATCTTTCAAATTGGAATTACAAAGTAATTTTTATCGTTTTCCAAGAGCTATTCTTTTGTACTATGCTGATACCTAAGGCGGCCCAGAGAGCAAACTCAAACTACCTAAACACTTAGGTATCTTTAGTGTGCAATTTTAGATACAGACCTGCATTTTGGCAAAAAAGATGACAGCTGTGTCACTGACACATTTTTTTTTCCTGATGACAAATGAAAAGTCAGCTACTCAAGATGAAATTCAACCAGCTGTATCAGATATCTCTATTTTCTCAGGTGTTTTTATACACATGTATACACACACACAAATGTCTATTTTGTACATAATAAAATCCAGGAGCAGTGGACAATAGCTATTTGCCAGCTGGTGCTTTCTTTTTCCTGCAGAGAATTAGTCCATACAAAAAATTGTACAACTGTTTTCCTATCTTAAGGAGGTCCATGAAGGTTTCTGCATTTCCAGTATGCTTACAAAGCCAAGGTCAGATACCAGACTGTTTATTCTGGTGGTACCCATTTCTAGTAACAGCTATACCATGGCTACTGAAGTGACCACAATGAAGAGTTACTGCTACTAGATGTTACAAATCAGAGCTCATCATTGGATCTTCTTCCCTTCTGCACACACAGCATGGGACTTGGGATTTGGCTGACAACTAACTTAGATGGAGGGCTTAATCCAAGTAAACTGGAAATGGTTTCAGTAGCCTAGAAAAAGCAAATGCGTGCAAGACTAATTGTATCTGCTCCTCAGCAGCTTTGTTTATTTCTAATGTACACCTAAAATTTAGGTCTCTCACTAGAAAAAGCAGCTGCTCTCAGCCAGCAAGACAATAGGAAACAACCATTTTGTCTGTTGTGTTTCTTCACATTTTAAGAGATTCTCTTGTAGAAAGATGCTATACTCAGTCATGTTTTTCTCCTTTTAAGCTTAAACCAAGGCAAAAAAAACCACCTTAACTTGTGCAAATGCAAATACAGGTGCCAAAAAATGAAAATCATATTTTGCCAAAAACATTCCAGAACTGTTTCAAGCTTTAGAATAGATGCCTGCTGGGCTTGGGAAGTTATATAAAGATAATTGTGAAATAAGTTTGTGGGTTGTTTTTTTTTAAATGGACTTTTCGGCTTCCTCTCTCTCACAGCCTGCTTCCCCCCACGCCCCCCCCCCCCCCCTTCTCATCTTTACCTATTCAGGTTTCACATGTCCCTTTCTTGACAGCTAGCATGCTGACCATGAGCTTTAATAGCTTAACTGAAGGGGCAGGATTATCAAGCTTTCAGCGAAGATTTTCTTTACTCTAGGTATTAGTTACTACATTTTAAGAGAGTATTCACGCACAACTGCAATTCCAAAACCTAGATTTACAGTGACTAGAAACCTCTCTGTCTTCAACTTCCAATATTCTTGATCCTTACAAAGTTACCAGTTCACCAATCCCACCATTCTATAACAGATGTTCAAGCCTTAATTAAATTCCTACTGTGAAAAGGTGTCTCACTCAGATGTCATCAATAAATCCTACTAGGGGGAAAAAAAGAACTTATTTTTCTTTGTGCTTTCTTTGCAGGTTAACCCACCCATTTTTTAAAGGTCCATTTCAAGGCAAATTATAAAGGATTCAATGCTTGTGGATCCAGTATGTTAACAAGACCAAGAAGTGCTCAAGCTAGAAGCTCCTTTGGTAGGCTTAAGAAAAACAGAGAGTGCTGCTACTACAGTATTTTCATTATGAGTAATGTGCTTCGGAATTAATTCCCTCACTTCCTTTAGGACAAACCCACAATATACTCTGAAATGTCAATTTCTTCCTTAACCTAGCTATAACAATGCTGCAATACTATTTATATTTGCTTGAAGTTGCACTTTTCAAAAAAAAAAAAAAATACCAAGGATGCTCCAAGCCTGGAATATTCTTGCATTTTTGAATATGCGTATAAGAAATGTCACTAAGTTCAATTACCTTTTTACACATCAGTTAATTCATTGTTCACAAGAAAGATCAAAGAGAAGGTGGCTTTCAAACTCCTACTTTCCTTTATTTAAAACATTTATACTGGATCTCCAAATGACAGTGTGAGCACTAACTAGAGGTTCTAGAATGTCAAATTAAGTTTAACTTTGCTGTAAAAATGACTAAACATGCTAATTCTAATATTTGGGTTGATGACTTAATTTTGTTATTTCTTATGGTATTTACTCCGAACAGCTTTTGTCATCTAAGTCAACTGCTTCTGTAAACTGCTGTATTAAGTCTATGGCATATTTAACAAAAGAAGTTAATCTGATCATTCTAAAGCTATGCCACAATAACATCAAATTAATTGTATTTACAAATGGATTATTTGAAAAACAGAATATAAAATAATTTTGGCTTGATTGTCAGGAATGGAAAAGTCTTACAAAGGATTACTTACAAACCACCTATTGGTTTATGCTTGAAGAGGAAATAGATACAGTAAATGTTCAAATAAGTAAAACTTACTTTATCATTTCAAAAAGCTTTGGATCTGAGACCTTGATATTTCGAGCCATATTCCATGAAAGATGAACCATGGGTACTATGGACTTTACGCTCTGCAGTTTATTCCACTCGTACCGTTCCACTGCCAATTTATATTGACAAGCTATATAAAAACAAAGTTACAGAAGCGATTAGTCAAGTTAAGAAACAGTTATCAACTGGAGCCAAAATAATTTGATTGTAATAAAAATGTATACATTTTAGGGCTAGATTAAACTTCATTTGCAATGGCGTTCCAACTACATTGGAACTTCATTCCAACTACACTTGAATTCTATAAAATTTCTTTTTAAAAGTGCATTAATGATGCTAAAAGAACACACAATACCGCAGCAGCAACAACTGTCTGTGAAAATGAGTTACTGACAAGTGTTCAATTTCTATGGTGAACAGAGAACAATATTTCAAAAAGGTTACTTAAAAAAATATTTCAAATATCTCTGATAAAAAAATACTAAATTTGAAATGTCTGCATCTCACTCTAGTCACTCTTTGTCATAATTTTACAATGCTACGGTATATAATTTGTCATGAAAAGGAAAACTGCACCTCAAGAGATTTGTTGCAATGAGTCAGACTTTTTCATTAAGCAGCCTACTCACCCTGCCCTTTTTAAAAAAGTGTTTTACAGAATTTACTGTGACTGAACATGTGAGCTCTGTATCAGTCAGTCATAAAATCCTGGAGATACACTAATTATTGCACCATAATGAAATAAAGATACACCTTAAACTTTTTAAGAAAACGGGAGTTTTTTGGAAGTATGTTCTCTTCCAATGCATGACAGAATCTCACTTTAGCTATGAAATTTCCTTCCATTCTCACATTTAAAAACCTTCCAAGGCTATGATCCAAAATTAAAGACTTTTAGAGCAATAGGTCTGAAAAACTTAATATTCCTTTATGAACAAATTTTTACACAACTGTTCGCATTCCCTGATGCTTTCACTAAAGAACAATTAGGTATCCGTTGTCCTGAGAAAGTAAGATTGGACAAGTCCTTAACTCATATGCAAGCTATAGAGCAGTCTGCTGGGTAGAACAAATTTTGGGAGAAAAAGTTAAGAAACGGCCTGTCTACAAGACAGCGTGTATGAATTAATCTAAACAATTTATTCTGTTAGTGTTTGCTACGTAATTGTAATTTTTACTAGTCCATTAAATGAACAAGTGCAAAGGCTGCATTTTTACTGCTTTCTCTTCCTCTTACCAATGGAATTACTTAAAGCTTCAGCACATATTGTTTTAAAATACAGTAAATCTAGTAAAGCATGGTAAATTAGTAAGAAACGGTAGTTTCTGTGCAAATGTAGTATAACATTACCTAATTATATAGTTCTGCACAGGCACTATTCAACCATACCTGTAAGAGGGCCAACATTCCATGCAATGTTGTTGCACCAACCGATAGCCTGAACCCAATGAACAGTGCCAGCATTTATCCACACCAAATCCCCTGGTCTTTGAATAAACCGATAAACTGGGACATTGGCTTCATACAAATCTTCCAAGTTTGGCCACCAAGATCCCATTAGGAAATTCATATTATTCCTGAAACAATAGGAAAAAAAGTCTTTAGCATTTATCCGCAGACATATTAATGGCTCATACTTCAATGAAATTGCCTGTAAAAACTGATCACCACGATAAATGCTTTCTGCATCTAATCGTTGGCCCAGGAGGACTAGTCAACGGAAAGTTTCATCTACACAATTCCTAATCCTAATTCCACAGTTCTCATGCAACACATTAAAACACTTAACCATCTGGCTTCCCATGTGAAGTCAGTTTATGGCTCCCAGTTATGTTCTATTTACTTTTAAATTTCCCAGTATTTTATTAATGCTGGGGCAGAGATTAATGCTTGGTTAGATGAAGCGTGACAATGGTGCCAAATGCTGCCTTTTTAACCACTGACTGATTTTATATACAGACTGTACCAGCTCTTAAGAATGCTTTCTGTTTTGCACAATGCCAACCATGTACTTGTACTGGCAGCTTATGCACGTGAAGCTTGTCCAACAAGCAACCTGTTGGCACCATCTCAACCGTGATCTGCAGGTCTATGCTCTGTTCAGCCAAGAAATATCAACCCTCATGAGAAGCATGAAAAACACCTCTGTATGGATTTCCTAAGCACAAACTCTTTCACTATGGTTATGCAAAATACATACTTCTCTCCCATCCTTAACCCAATTTTATACTGTTTTTATACTGCACCATGACAGATAATTCGCAATTCATTGTTTTGAAGGACAATTAAGCACCTCCATCAGGCACTCCAGACATTTTGTGAAGTTACCAAGATCTTAGTTTCTCTGTCACCCTCAGGAGAACAGTGTCATGGGGGTAAAAGGCATATTGTCATCAGAGACACTGCAATTTCATAAGTGGAATTCGAATTCTGAGATGGCTAATCTTTGTAAAGGTGGATGAAATATGAACAGTTGTCAGCAGACAGCCAGAAAATATGGAATATAGAGACCCTAAGATGAATTTGCAGAGCTCTGGAAAAGTTCTTAAGAAAAGTCAAGAGCTTAGTGCAGTTTTAACTGGACAAGATAAGAAGGAAAAAAACTCTCCTGTAAGATCAGCTTCAGAGGCTACCGCTTGAAACACTAGCATTATTTGGGGACACAATTGTTTCTCCTCTTTTTTGGGGGGTAGGGTGGTAGGATGGTGGTGCTGTAGTGTGGTGGTGTGGTTGTGTGTGCTTGTGTGTGTGTTTTGTTTGTTTTTAAAGCATTCACTCAAGGCTCAACATAGCAATCTTAGAGCTGGCTGAGTATGGTCAGTGCACCTCAACTTTTCCAGCAAGCCGCAAATATGCAAATGTATGCAAACCATGCCATGACACCTCCTGGGGTCTGAGTAAACTAAGCTCTCCCTCTAGATGCAGCAAGAAACCATGCCAAAATAGCAACGTCTCTGTACTTGCTTGTGTACAACATGTACATTAATCATAATAAAGATTAACAGCATACATCACCAGGAAAATACTTTACTTCATCACTCCTAAAAACAAACAAAACAAAATCCCAATCCTTCACCCCAACTTTGTTCCATCAGTCCACTGCAATAGCTCCAGAAAGCCATGACACCATTATAAAAGCATCACCATTTGTTAATAGTTGAGGTCAGCTTTAATACGCATGATAGACCAGCCTAGATAAACAGCAAGGGCTACGATGGATTTTCTGATGTGGAAACGTTACTGCTACAAAAACTGGATTGATGACACATAGTACACATTGGTAGCAGACAGTCTATGCTTACACTAAACTTCTGATCCCCTTTAATGTAGTATTTTGAATCTTGAACCTAGATTAGCATTTGCTACTACCAATCTCTTGCTTGTATTTCCTTCATTCCTGTGTTCGGAAAAAAACAATGGACCTAATGTTAATTTTTGAGAGAAAAGCTATTGCAGGCAATCCAACTTTCTGTACACTGGACAAATGTAGTACTTTGTATAAATTCTAGATTTTGCATTTTCACTTACTTTAAAAGACTTTTCTAACTACATGGAAAACTGGAAAAATAATGTCCTCTTATAGCACCCTGAGTAATTTCCCCCCTTAGGTCTGAGAAAGGCACAGAGAACTTGATAAAAATAGAGAAAAATAGCATGCCCAGCTTACTTTTCACAGAAGTCATTCATGACACCCCAATAGCTTTCAGGGACAACAAACCATTCACAGTCACCTGGACCAATATTTATATTTACGGAACAAAAGTTGTTATTTTCTTGATGACCTGCAATTTAAGAGAAAAAATAAACACACTTCATGTAAGGCTGACATATCAAAATAATGCTATGAAAATGCAAAGTAACAATTACTAAAAAACCCTACATCATAGTTTACATATTTGTACACATTTTTATATGACACTTACACACACTGCTTAGGGGCTGTCACCGTGTTAAAAATGCAATTAAGCTACCAGTGATTAGAGAATTCTGCTTTTTTCAGTTTGTGGAAAATGAAAAACTGGAACTCCCAATCTTGCAAATCTGACCAGTACTTCAGCAGTTCCCTTTTTTGTAGAAATAAATGCTTCAGCATGCTAAACCTTAGATTTTTGTGTTTTATAGTAGCTCTTGACAGTCCCAGTCAGGAGCAAAACTTCATGACTTCAGGCACTGAATAGACAAGTAGTAATAAAATCCGTCCCAAAGAGCTTTCAAGATAAATGTAGAAATGCCAGTATTTTATCTTCTTTTGACAGCTGGAAAACTGAGCCATAATCCCTAATGGAATTATCTAAACTTGTACTTCAGAAAAAAACAGACCCTGAAATTTAGTCCAGATCCCTCAAGTCTCAGTCCAGTGTTCTAACACAGTACTATTCATTACACAGGGTTGAATCCTATCCTTAGGCAATAAAGAATCTAAAAAGTAAAAATACACTGATTTCTGTGATTGCACAAGACCTACTTTGGAAGCCTGTAAAAACTTTCAAGGCATGCAAAATACAAATACTGACCAAGTATATAAATCCACCATCTATTGCCCTTAAAGAATCCAGTACTGCATGCAAGAGGTTAATATGGTAATTACCTACCACTGCAGAAATCCAGAAATTTCCACCATAAAGTAATTTAGTACTTTGCACATGCAGAGTTCAGTTAAACAAGAAATTTAAAAAAATACCGAATATGTACAATTTTATCATGTTTAGGCATGCTGTAGTATAGGGAAAATCTGCAGTGAGGTTAAATCAATACCACAGCAGTAGAACCTGATTTTTTTTCATGCAAAGAGATTATACTCACCTGGTGTTCTACTTCCTGGAACCTTCATGTACAACTGCACTGTGTTCATGCCCAGGATGGTATGACCAACATGGCTTAGAAGATTTCCTGCTGATACCACACGTACAAAAGCAGGAAGTTTTGTCAGTTCATGGAGTTGCAACTTCCACCTGCAGCAAAATAGCAAATCGACAAACTGTGAATCCTTAAGACTCTTAGAAGAGTTTGAGAAATATAAATGTTTTCAAAAAATTGTTAGCACATTTTGAGCCCTACTCCTGGATAGAGAAGCAATAGCTATGAAAAAGTGGAAACAGAAAGGATGACAGCAGGAACAAAAGGAAACAAAACCCAACAAAAATCCAGAAAAATAAAAAAGAAAAATCCTTCAATCTTACAGTTTTTGTGCAAAGACTGAAAACTTGGTATTGTCAGAAGTAATTTAAAATTTATGCAAACAACTCGAAGTCTCAGAATGAAACAAAGTGAATGTATTAGGAGGAGGACAGTTTCCAATGCATTTTTAAGTTCATTTCTGGAAAAAATAAAGATCCTAGAAAGAAAAGCTTGAAAACAGATTTTAAAGTGAGAAGGACTCTTAACAACAGTAAAAGACCAAAGATAACAATTGGAAATAGGGTATGTAACTGGAATTGGGTTTATCAACAGAGTGACTGATGTCTGAGAAGAATGCATTGGTTTTCCAGTAGGAGTATGATACCATAGAATACCACTGTGAGCAGGAGAAACTGTAATCAACTTACTTTTTGTCATCTGACAGGTCAATGTTGGTCCCAAACTTGATTGTTTTAAAAGGTCCTCTTCTCCTCCTCCCAGAGCTGCAAATACAAAAAATGTAATAGGTGAATGTGAAAATGGGAATGAGGTGAAAAAACCCAACAAACCAACTACAGAATTATCACAGTTATACCACACGTACTTATCAGAAGATGTGGATTCGTTGTCTGAGTGGTCCTTGTGGTGACTCTTCTTCTCATTTTCCTCCTACAAAATGCAATTGTGGAAATGTTTTTATATATATATATACACAAAAAAAATTATATAAAATATATAGGTATAAAATGTTAACATGTTCACAGACATAAGCACACGGTACAATCTTTAAAATATCTGCATCTAAGATTCTATGCGAATATTACTGTTATGAAAATTTTAAAAAAAATAAAGTTACTAGTCAAAAGTCACTGCAAAAAATTCTTCATGACTAGAAATTCAGTGAAGTTCAGTCCAGAACAACAGAAAATGTCTAAACTGTAAATGTGTCTGCTAGCCTACATTACAGTTGAAAATTAGTATGTTGGTTTGCTTTATTATGCAAGCGAACTGGAATCCAGTCTCCAGCCTTAAGGAATACTGTTAACTTTTTTAGACTAGAACATTTACCTTCCTTCAAAGTCAAGCAGGTCTCCTGACATGAAACTAGGATGACTAATATTTATAAAATTAATTTTATAAAATCCATTATATAAAATCTTTTGAATTTTTCATAGCCATATGCTATTTTAGCACTGCAGTAGCTAGGACCATGACTAGTGGAAAAAAATTTAACCGATACTAAATGATGTAATTTGATCTTTTTAGCGGAGTGGGCTCAAAAGCCTATTCTAAAGACCTCTTTTTTGGCAAGTATATGGACATAGAAGGAAAAAGAACAAGACAAAAAGAAGGAAAGAACTGCCTGGAGGCTATCCAAAGATCTCTGGCTTTGAATGGGATTGTTGTTAAATCTCAAAGTGCCCTATGTACCTGAGAAAGTCTTATTCATCCTTTGAATGAAGGACAAAGAGAAACAAAAAGGAACCTAGTGATGATGGATTTATCAAATACTGCAAGACATGTTAGAAAAGCAATATAATAGTTGTTAGAGGCATAAAAAAAAAAAAGATCACGTAGGGCAAACCAAGAGGATTGTGCCTGTATAAAGGAACAACAAAACTTTAATTTGAACACTGTGAAAAGTCACCTAAGGACAGGTCAAAGCAGTGTTAGGTAAAGGACACGTACACTTAAAACAATGTCTTTTTGATTTCCAAGGGAAAAATGAAAATCATCATTCTGAAAATTATTTTGTATATTACATTTTTACCACCAATTTGTAACAGAGAAAAAATAATAAGCAGAAAATACCACAGTTCACTTCTTGGTGCAAAACCAAAGCTGAGGCTTTCCTGCTGACAAGCTGCTATGGGATCAGTTATGTACATTACTGAACATGTACTTCACTGGAACATTATATATGGAATGTTCTCTAGCCCCTCTGGAATGACGTACAAGACTATAATGCTGGTGCAACTGTTCAAGGGACACCAGAAAACATCAGTATCTTACTTAAATTTATTACCACTGCAGAGGAAGAAAAATCACATTTATGTCCCACGTTCTTGATGAGTTCAGTGCTCCCCACTTCCCAACAGTATTCCTGTTTTTTTTCCTCAACCTGTATCAGTCTCACTCAAAACATTTTGACTACCTTCCCTTCTCTATTCTTCAACTACCAATTAATTTCTTTGTTTCTAATCCTTTCCTCTGATACAAAGTTTAAATTTAGCATTTCTTTCCTTTCTTACTGAAACTATTGCTGTTTCTGTTTAACTGCAGTGAAAACTGCAATAGTCGATTCCCCATGTCGATGTTTTCCCTATTTTCTAATTAACAACTGGTCAAGAATATCTTTTTTGTCTTAGTTCCACCTTACCCTAATCTTTTTATAACAGCAGATAACATAAGCCTCTGAGGAGAGCCCATAGCTAATTCTAAGGATGTGCTCACTACTTCAGCAAAAATATTAAAAAGTAAAACCAATAAAATAACATTTCAAACATTTCACTCTGTCACATATGTCTAACAACTTCTAAACTAAATAGAAACTGTTATGTTCAGAACCCAACAATAACAAATATGGAAAGCATCAGCCACTTTTCTGCAAAATTTTTTAAACTGTTGTGCTGAAAGACAAGTCCAAGTGTAAACTTCAATAAGCCACGTCAAATTAACTCAGGATACTATGAAGAACAAAGAAATTTGATTTCAAAGAGTATGTGAAATTAGAAGCAATACAAGTTTAAAAAAAAGTGCATTTAAAGTTCTAAATATTTTAATATGAATTTTGACATTATTATATGAAAGCTTGAGCTAACAAGCACATAATAGCCAGTTTTACATTAAGAAAATTAAGTTTTACATTGAGTATTTGTGGGAAACACCCTATATACTATTTGCCCCTCTATTCAAAACATATTCTGTAAATTTACCTGTGCTCTTCATGCCAATGGAAATGTCTCCTTTTCCTTAACAGCTTCCATTTGTTTTCAATAGTCATTACTAATTGGTTCCAGAGGTAGTATACAGTTTGTAAATTATTTAAAACAGTGGACTCACCCTTAAAGACTCCTGGAATGAGGAGGCTTGGTACTGTGCATACTTAGCAATTGTTGTATGAGATCTACTGCTTTCACAACGCCAGATTTTCTTTGTTCCAGTGGGGTCCCAGTTTTCATCTGCTGGCTGCAGTAGTTGTGTCCTCACTTCTACTATGTGTTCATTATTTGCTTCTACCAATGTCTTAGTAGAGAAGAGTCCTAGGTCTAATAGGAAAAAAATTCATAAATGACACTTAAAAAGTTTCATGAAAAGAAAACATTAATACTAAAGTTATCTAAAGGTTTAAACTAAAGCATTTTTTCCCCTTAGCCTTCATAACAGAGCCCACCTGTCGGTTAAAAATTAACACATGATTAACACTCAAAAAGCTTTTCTGCACCCAACAGTAGAAGCTTAGAAAAAACTTGGCAGCTACCATATGGACTATATTCCAAGAAACATTTTACGTGATTTGTGTAAACAAATCTGCAAACAATGTTTAAATCTGTTACCGATAAAGAATTTTTCAGACTACTGTTATATGAATGCACTTCCATCATACAATGCATTTCCTACCAGCAATTTCTATCTACAGAGTTTAAAATGTACACAGTCAGATTATAGATCATTAAAACTAAGCACAAGGACACGTAGCCAGTTTTCACAGGAAAAAAGTCTATCCGTAAGCTTCCATGCTACAGCTCAGCTCCTCTCTGTGCTCAACAAAATCTGCTGGACTTTAGGGGGCTTTTTGAAATGTTAAGATTAGAAACTGTAGCAAACTGAGAAATCACACATTACCCTAATTACTTAGAATACAAAATACAATATTACAGATATAAAATATCCGCTTTTAAGAACTGAGAGACTTCTTTTTATAAAACATATACAATTTTTTCCAAAGTAAAAAAAACATTGAAAGTAAACCCACCTAATTTAAGCGCTCCAGCAAGGCCACGTATTACAGTAACAGGGTTGTTTGGATTTGTACAAAATTGATGTAAAGGTGGAAAGAAAGCATCTCGTTTATTTTCCAACTGTAAAATTATAATGGAATATTAAATGTCAGCTGAACTTAAGACTTGCTATTTGTAAAGTAAAAAAAAGAATAATAAAAGAAGAGAAACAACAGAAAGAAGATAGGAATGTTCTCCATTTCCTTGCACCGTGGGGAACGAATGGCTACATTATACAACCCCTTCCATGTTAAAAGCTAGGTTCACTCCTGAAATTAATTTGTTACTGCAATTTATTTCTTGGCATGAATTACTCCCAGGTTGTTTCTGCTTTTGCAACTCAGGTCTCCTGCAGTTTATTTCTTTATCTGACAGTAGCTTTATACATTCTTCTAAATCTACGGAATTCTCTGAAGAGCAAGATAATATACTAGCTTTCTTCACAGAAGTCAGAAAGCTAATTCTACAGATAATGTATACAAGAAACAGTATAATTAAAAAGACTACTTTAAAAGTATATCTCATGTTAACCAGAAAGGCTGATTGGATTTTCTTATGCTTTTGTGCACCTCTGACCTCAATTTTTTGCTGTAGTCTTCCCCATCTTTTTTTTTCCCTTCTTTTTTTCCTCTCCTTTTTTTTTTTTTAAATTGTTTTGAGTCTCTTAAAATGCCAGAGACATTCTTTCAATAAACAAAACATGATATAGAGTTCCCAAATATTGGGACCCACGCTGGCACACCTACCCAGTGTGCTGCAACACGGTGATTTACCAGCTTTGTACAGATTCAACAAAGCTGTGACAGACTTTTATCAAGGTAGATTAATTTAGATGCAACACTTGGATTACAGCTGGAAGCTCTATTGCTCCCAACTTCATCTAGCTCTTGGGCAGTCTGCTTGTGTAATATCACACCAAAGTGCCAACTGCTTCTGGTTCCCAAGTTGGGCTGAGTAAAGCTAACTTGAGATTTTCACACCAGCTGTATGGACATACTAGAATGTATTCTTCTGTTATCAAGGAAGTGGACATCCTATAAATTATTCTTCTATTATTAAGGAAGCTAGCTCAAACTCTTAAGCTATTACAAAACTGTATTTTCAGAACAGAAGTTTTAATGGTTCTATAAGAAAATACTATGTAACTAAAGCCTGTCTTTTCCTAACTACATTTTGTTCTTACCATCACTGTAAATTTTATTCATTTTTTGATTTACTATATTTTGAAGCAGACTGTTAGAAGAGTTTAGTTTAATTAGTTTCATTTAGAGCTAAACTGTCACTTGCAAATAATGTACATACATATTTGAAATGCTGTACATTACATCTAATGAACTGTTTTGACTACTCTGCCAATATTTTGAGCATTAAGAAAAACAACAAAAAAAATCTGAAGCTGTTTTTCCTCATTTACTGAAATTCTGAATTTACAAGTACTTTAAGAGTCAAACTACGCCTCAGAATTTTCTTTAAGGTTAGCATTTTCCCCGATTATACACTAGTTGGGAGGGCACTGTAATTAGAATTCAGCTGTGAATACTGCATCTTTAAAATAATTACATTATGTAATTCAGATATCCAAACAAGTACAAAAAGCGGTCAGCAGCTTACTTGTGCCATTAGATCTACTTACATAAATACTAGGTGTAGGTGGATTCAGCTTGTCCTTTGGCAAGGGAGGGTATGGTGGAGGTGGTGGTCGTGGAGGTGGGCATTTATCCAATAGAATACTACTGTTAGATAAGCCATTTTTACCCAGATTCCTAAAATGAAAGAAGACCTGCCACTGTCAGTACTTGGCTAATAAGATACATATATATTAGTGTCATCTCTTCTGCAAAATAATGATGTATAACGAGAAACCATAATTCAAGATGCAAATAAAGCCCATATATTTAAATCACGGATTCTCAGTGTATAATTTGACAATATTCAAAATAATTCCCACTTTGCCTGCCAAATCTGCAACATCACCATTAGTTGATAATACAGTCATTTTAAATAAAAGCAAGTATGACTCATTTGACAAAATTTAACAGAGAAAGCAGGTTTCAACTAGAAATAGAGAAGAAACTTATTAGGTCGGCACTGGCTGGTAGATGATCAATTCACAGCAGCTGAGATAAGACGGTCCGGTAACGCTGTGCATAACACTGTAGCAGAGCACAAAGAAAATGATAATGCCTCAGAAAAAAATCTTGCTGAGTCACAAAGAACAACTACAACTATAGTAACGACACTAAATTGAACAACCACCTACCCCTCTCTCTGACTTACACATTTTGAAGCCAGAAGGAGCCACTGCTGCATAATCCATTTGTTTGAGCAACAGAGGAAAGGACCTACCCCGAGCAAGATGCTGTGCCAACACCTGTACGTGTTTTTATTTTCAGCCTTTCTCTGGAGATTTCCAGATGTGGATAACCCACCATATGTGTGTTAATTTTTCTTTAATGAATGACATGAAAAAACAGCATTCTGAGCTTAGCCTATATTCAATTTCAAGTCACTATCACCAGGAAAGTATTTGTTAATTTACTTAAGTAATATTAATAACTTAAGATTTATTAATCCCTTAAATTTTTGTTTGTTAAAAATGATTCAAATACTTCAAAATTCTTTACACTAAACACTATTCAAATCCTTCTTCCAACCTCACTTGATTCACTAGCTGTTGTTACCACCTCTCAATACCCCATAAAATGGGGTATTTCTAATGCATAATTTAGTCATGTGTCTTCATATAACTCACCCATTACAAAAAAAGGTATTCTGGTAACAACAGTCTTCAGCAGAAAACACACCTGACATATTAGATGAACTCCTAGCAATAGAGTTTGTCTCTAAAACACAGAAACTGTGACACTTGCACTGAGCAACATCGTAGAGCTGGGAGTTGGCTTGTGAGAGCACTGCTTCAAATCAAGGTACCACAAACCTCGAGTAAGACGGACTTGGGGCTTGAGATCACATCAGACTGACTGTTATGACAAAGCCTTTAAAGAAAAAAAGCAAACATCTCACCTAGACCAGGATGCAGGAAAGATGAGCATCCTGATAAACTGGTGCTCATCACAAGTCAGTCATTCAGTTCGGAACCTATACCAGCTTTCTAACTCATACATTGCTCCCCTCTGCCAGAATATCAGAGCAATACAGACAGAGACAAATTTAACAACTGTCTCCAAAGCACGCCTGTCAAAATACCAAACACAGCTTATTCCTTATGCAGAGTGAGTCTAATGCCAGAGTAGATTGCAACTTCAAAGAAACTGAAAAAGCAATGTGGAAGCTTTGATTAGGCATCATCCAACTTGGCAGAAAGCTCGCTGACCAACGCTTCATGTCTGATGTAGTTCTTGCAAAGACCCTACTGCCCCCAAACAAAAAAAAAAAGATGGCAATATAAAATCACCATCTCCCAAATAAATTTATCAATGATGATTGCATGAATCTGAGGTTCAGACCACCTATACAAAGCGAACCTATAATCTGAATAGCAGGAATTAGAACTAGCTGTAATTTTTGCATTACCAAACCGAAAAATAAAACCAAGAAAAGCAAATCCATAGTATTAAAAATCAAAGAAAGCCATGACAAAATTCAGTTTGAATTGATAAGCAGTTCTAGGGCAATTTCTGAGGCAAGGAAGATGAGAAAGACTGAAGGAAAAAAAAAAAGACGTAAAGAAAAAAGGACATTGCTCAGAACTAGTGCAACTTGAGCTACTGTAATTACAACAAAATAACCATCACAGTAAAAGCTCAGGAAAACCAGGGTACGTGAGGTCTTCAGGGAAGGGGGACAATAGAGAAGGGAGAATCTACTGTACCCTTACAATTACAGGTCTGAAAAGGCAAAGGAGGTAGACAACAGTAGTGTGCAGACAGTACAGATGAAAAGATCAGTTGGACAAAGATATCTCATAAACCCAGCACTTGAAGCCAATACTACCAAATGCACACCACAGTTTCCTACTATGTTACTAACACCCTGTGAGGAAATTTCAAGGGAGGAAAGGGGCCAAAGAAAAGCAAAGCTGAGATAGGAAAATGGTTGTAATTCAAGCAGCACAGGAAACAGATGGGAAGAAGATTTAAAGTTATCTTTAACACACCAGTTTCACTATATCATCTTTCTTCTGTACGTGAATCAGAATAACTATTAACAAAAATAACAATACAAGAGAGCTATTAAAAGAATAACACTGGAATTGATAGTGTGCAAACCAGAGCAATGGAAATTACAAAAAACCACCACAGAAGTAGCAAAAAGATTTGCTACCAGCATCTGAAATGAAGCAGTGTGAATATCCACTGCCAGCCTCTCCACCTCTGGAAATAGAGAATGATGGCCACTGCAAGGAAAGTGAGACACCCTTTTTGACCACAGCAACTGTGAGGAAAATCTCACATGCATCTATTTCAAGAGAGTATTTTTTGTGAGAGGATTTCATACTGGTTGAAAGAGGCAACAGTCAAGGCTTGAGAAAAAACAAGCCTGATTTAGGCTCTAAAAAGAAACTGGATGCCTAGAACTGTCACCTACAATGCTGCAATGGAGGAATGAAGAGGAGGACAAGCTTCATTCATTTAAATTGACTTTCCAGAGGGAACTGGCTTTTCATAAGACTGTGCAGTCAGGAGAACACCTTTCATTCCCACATAGCGGGAAGAGAAGACAGGAGCAGCTGTCAGCCTCAGAAAGGTAAGGACAGATGTACACGCTGATGTGCAGAGTTGTCCTGACTCAAAGCTGCAGCTCTTGGCCCACTGCAATTTGCTTGATGGGTAAAAGCAACATCACCTCATGCAACTGCTTGACTCTGAGGACCAAACTCAAACTGGCATGCTTATGAGTGATACCAAGCACTACAGACAGAATAGGTGCCTGGATTTCAGGTACTTAAGGGATATCTTGAATAATCAATCACCAGATTCATTAAAACACCTCCTTTATTTTCCATTTCACTACTTTCTAGGATACATTCCCACACCTTCTAAAAACAGCTTACAGCATTCAGTCTTAGAGAACAACTTCCCCTCTGGCTGTACCAAAAGACACAGTTAACCAGAAGCAGAGGTGTGATCCAGTTTGTGTTGCAACAGTCACTCACCTCTTCATTATATAGCACTCTCCAGTCTGTGCATTTAGCAAATATTAACAAAATAATTTAGTATTTTCTAGGAATTTCTTGACAAATTGAGACTTATGGCTTATGTTGAGATGATACCTTCATCCATCTACCACACTTCCCTCCAGTTTACTATTTTCAATACATGGACAACCTAGATGTTTGTTATGCAGGTGGGATGTCCCTGCCCCATGGGAAAATGGACTCCAGCTGCTCTGGCCTTAGAGACTCCCCTGGGCTCTACATCACTATGTAAAACTAAATAAAACAAGACCAAAATCTGATTCCAAGGCAAGATCACTGAAACATTTACAATTACATGAAACTTATCGGGTAGTTGCTATACACTTCATAAGCACTGTATTGACATTGTGCCATTCTACTTGACTAAAAAAAGATACTGTACAAGTTTAAAGCCAACTGTGTTACACAGTTGTATTAATTTTAACTCTATTTTATTATAGAAACTCTCAACTACATCAATAATATTAAAGTTAACATGATAAAACTTATTTTCCAAAACCCAGGAATCTTTATCATTAATTACTATCCTTTACATTTATGAAATTTATCACCTCAATAATTTTATTATTTCATTTGAGCCTAATGGCAGACTGAGAGGATTGCGTTTACTTCTCAGAAAGCAGTTCCAGAGTGGTTTTCAAATCCTCTGGAACTTTTTCTGTTTTCCAAGAACTATAAAAAAATATATCTCTATGAATGATAAACAACAATTCTCTGGCCTGAGCTCATGGATGTATGTTATCCAGGGCTCTGACTAAAAATATCAAATTTAAGTATAACTACTGTTTAGCTTTCTTGATTAATATGAAAACAGAGAGTCTGTTATCATACATCCCATGATGTGAACATCGTATCTGCCTTTTTCCCAAGCACAGAACAGAAATATTTACTGAACTCTCTTTGCCTCTATTGACTATTCTAATAACTCTGTGTAGTCATTAAACATGAGCGGATTTTGTGTTTTTTTCTCATTCTTGGCTGTAGTTTTCCTCTTCCAAACTTCATTGCTGAGTCTTCTAGAACTCTTAGCTTCAGTGCTTTTAAAAATACTTCCTCTTTTTGTTTTTAATTGAGAGATTGGGAGGTTTTGATAACAATGAAAGTTCCTAAGCAATTTCCAGTTATCTACACATTCGGATTTTAGGTACATTTTACAGGCCAATACAGAAGAAGTCACAATCATTGCACTTAAGCAGTTATTTTTGTTGTGAAGTCAGTCTGTTTAAGTGAATTGTTATTTGAGGATTAGCTGCCTGAGAATTAACAAGGTTTTATCGCTCAAGAGATTATAGTTATTCTGAAGAACAAAATTAATACCCTCTCTTCTCCAAATAAAAATCACATTAAACATGAATATAAGGAACTGTGGATTTATGTGATACTCTACCTCAAATCTATCAGAATTATTAATCTACAAAGAAGAACGAACAAAACGTTTTAAAAACATGCCTGCAGAAGGACTCAGCTGAAGCACTGTGATGCACAGTACTTACTTGACCCAGTCCAGATTCAAAACAGAAACACCCAGTCTTTCTTAACAATTAATGGATACAATTAATTGCTTTCATACTCCAAGTTACTACAAAAACACAGAAAAATTGTCTGTCAAGACCCATCACCCTGTGAAGGAGGTGGTTACTCACAACACCTAAGTTGGGCTCTCTAAGGCTCAGCTCCCCAGACTCCTTCTGTAGACAGTAGAGAGAGAGATGCACTTTCAAAGGGGTATACAAAGAAGTCAAGCTTACATTAAGCTCAAATTCAAGTAATGCCAGATAATTATACAATCTGTTTATCGTGCAATTCTCTACCCCAGCATACAACCATTGCCATACTATCTGGCAATACTCCCTGAGAGCTTTCTTTTTAAACCTACAAAAAAATTTCTACAATAGAATTGTGGATTTTCTCATTATGCAAATATACTTCTAGTAATTCTTCAAATTCTGTTCTGGTTTTGACCTCAATAATATAGGTTGGCAGTGAATTTCATAGGTTAATTATATGTTATGTAAGAAGTAATGTTCCCTTTCTTCTTTTCTAAATGACTTTTACATCTTTCCTTTCTTTTTCATTTGCTAATCACCATGTTCTCAGGCTATAAGACAAACAGAATTACATTAACGACTTATGTAAGAAAACCATTGTAAGAAGTGGTACCAAACTTTTTCATACACTTGCCTTCCTCCTAAACTATAAATCTTTCCTATGTTATTTTACTCCCAGGTAATTCTGCTTCCCATCTCTGTATTTGCCTTTTGAATCAAAATGGAATGTCTTGCTCTAACCAGTGTTTAGCTTGTGAAATCACAGTATTTCAAATTTTATTCTTAAAACGTTTGCTATGGTGAAGTTGACTTGCCAGAATTAATGTGCCTTTAGAGCAATTGAACAATTTTGCCTTTAAGCCAAAAAAGTCCTTTACTTACAGACAAAGAAACCTTCCAATAAAACAAGAATTGCTTTTGTTGGTTTTGTTTTTAAGAACAAACCACAAACTTAATCCAGCTCCTTTCTCCACAAAGTACTTCCCCTGAAATAGATTTAGGCTCTTTGCCTCTTGATTGCAGAGTTCCCAAACCAGTGATTCACTAATTGACTTCACAAAGCAGGCTTAATTGCCAGGGAGCAGCACCTTCAGAAAGATCAGCCCAAGTTTTCTTCTGCCCCAGGCTTCAATATAGCTTCAACAGAGCCTGATGAGCAACGAGATGTCTGAGTACTTAGCCTCTGCATTGCTTTTCCTACCTTATTTCCTATGCTTGTGTACATGTTGGCCGTTTCTCAGACCCTATTCCAGACTGTTTAGGCCAGAGCATCTTCTGTTTGCTGTCCTATACTTTTATCATTTTACAAGGTCCCTTGAGAGGCAGCTGATCTCTCCTGGTCTCCTATCACTTTCTTTTTTCAATAGATGGCTCTCTACTCTTCCTCTTTGCATACCAAGCAAAAAGAAAAAGAAAAAAAAAAACCTATAAAAAGGCACGTTAGTCCCTTTTAATATGCATTACCATCAAAGCCTATACCTCTCATTTACTTTCCCCAATTAAGTCAGATTAGTAAAGCTTTCAAGTTCAGAAATGCCTTAGAGTTTTCAAATTAGTTTCTCCATATATCACCATAAAAATGTTAACAGCAACTTTCAGCTAACACGAAGTTGCCCAGTTATCCAGCTGGGCTCTTTAGAATTGTTTGAGGACCTCTCTAAGTCATTATCAAATAAAAGTTTTGTTTGGAGCTTTGCCTGTTCTTTCAAGGCTGTAAACAAGCTTTAATAATAATGATTAAAAAAATAGTAATAACTAAGCTATTTCTTACTAAGTCAACTCAGGAACTTCTCTACACTACTTAAAGGCTTGACCTCACGTCCGTTTAAGAAAGGGCAAGTGATGGACCCTCTTAACTGTGACAGATACTAGATTTTTAACATCACTCCTCCAGGATGTTAATTAGATGCATCAGTTGAAACACAGAACTAGAAATCCACTGGTTTCACTTAAGCAGAAATAAACAGCTTGAGTGTTAAATCCCAATTCTAGTGATAACGTTTCATTAATTCTTCTTTCAGTAGGATTGCTCACAGGGAAAAGATACTTACATTTCTAAGAGTACAGAAAAGAGCTTTTGATAACAGTTTTGTAAGGAGACCTGATCCACAACTAGACAAAGCATCAGACTGTTCTTTTTTTTCCCACGAATTAACAATCGTCTTTTCTAGTAACAAACCTGGAACAGTTGTTCCTAGCATATTTTCTTCCTTTAATCAGACTGTTTTCACTTACGCTCAGAATTACTTGCGTGTTATTTTCTTTTTTAAATTTTTTTTTTAAATGACCTCAACCGGATTTTCTCTAGGAACCTAGGGAAGGATAATTAATTTAATAATACACTCTTTTATTTGTTATTTTGCTCAGAGGCTTAAAGAAATTTACTTTACTATGTAAACAGTTTACCAAATATAATAATTTAGTTGTTTTATAACCACCTTAAAATTTACTGTTGCAATCAGTTTTATTGGTAGGGAAGACTAACCAAAGCACACTTACACTTCCCAAAATCACCTCCTCAATTCTCTTTCATCTGTAAACTCCAACAGCAGTTTAACAAGATGAGCATATTTGTTACCCTGTTGTTCTCCAGAACAGCATCTTAATGAGATTTGCATATTTAGTCAATAGCTCAGCTACTGCATTTCTAAATTCCTTGTAGCTTTTCAATGAACATTGTCTAGCCCTTCAAGGGAAGCTCCTTGCAGAAGTATCAATTGCTATGCTACCACCTTCTGTTTGACCTCTTCTCAGCCTCCTTAAACAACCTCATTTCACCACATGAATAGAATAGGTCTCTGTTAAATATTTCCTCAACATTCTCACCAAGGAAGATGGATATAAAGAAACTTTTCAGCCTCTGCAATGATCTTGCCCTATTTAAGCACTCACTTTAGTCTTTGGCAAACCAAAACATTTACCAACTCTGTTCTACAGACCAGACAACCTATTCACATACAACAAAAAAAGAATCAAATGGAGTTTTTGATTTGGCATGTGTTTTGCATTTTATGATACAAAGCTTCTCCTTTCACCTAATGGCTTCACTTGACTAGCTTTTATTAAGACAACACTTGTTTACATAAAGCAAAATTGCAATCCCCCAGCATTTATTTTTGGCTGACTACTTCCATTTTTACTTTATTGTCATGCATGATTTCTGAAACCCTTTTGTAATTTTTTTAACTTTTACCATAAAAAACACCAAACTTCCAGATCTCTGATGTTCCTTTGTTCTTAAGCAACAAGCAAAATCCTAGCGAAATTAACAAGCATGTCAGTTTTTGGTAGCTAGTATTACCATGTTGCTTCCTGATAAAAATCCCTCCTGTGAGATGAGGAACTTCATTATATTGCAGTTCACTATCCTGTAGTAGGTCAATTATAGTATCGTTGTGAATCAACTCTTGTGCATCACTTAATCCCAAACTGCTAATAATTTCAGGTCTTTGGTGCTCTAAGCACAAATAAACCTGTAGGGTCTAAAAGATGCAAAATATGGCTTCTCTTAGACAAGACTTTTTTTAAACCTGTAAGCATTCAAAAAAAAAGTTTATTTAACAATTAAGACTACTGAGGAATTTCAGTGCGACTTACAAGTAACATAAACACTCTGGTTTTGAAGCAAGCAAATAGTAAACACAGCCAAATACAGAATAAGAGGAAAATAAAAATGATTAATCTAGAGCTCCAGCTATAAAAAAAAGCAAGTTACGTGCACCTGTTCATACTTGCCAAAATGTCTTTTTTCTCCCTAGAGAATACCATTAGGACAAGAGGACATACCAAGTATTGACAGATGACAATAAGAATATGCCAGAAGATAACAGAGTATTATTGTCTGCATTAGAACTGAAGCCAGAATGTTTTTCTGAACACATCAAATGAAATAAGGGTATGTATGTAACAACTGGCAAATATTAATACATTTAAGGCCCAAACCAGTGTTGTTCCAATACATAAAAACTGATACTACAGGACAACTCCCCTTTCCCTGTGCAAGAATTTTATTCTATCAGAGGTGTTTGGGGTTTTGTTTATTGTTTTAAGGAAAAAAAACCAACAAGCCACCACCAACAAACCAACAAATATTACTTTTGGTTTTCTATTGTGGATAGCTTTTCTGCAATTTTTACAGCAATTCTAAAGTTCAACATTTTTGGTCACGAATTCACTTTTGTACCTCAAGATAATGCTTACAGAGAGAGCATCCAAATGTAATCTGCATTATGGGAGGTACTTCAAATTCTTTGCTTTTGCATTACCTTGCACTGTGTTAAAATGGAAGTTAACATGCAGTGTTGAAGTTCATAGCATCTGATATATTAGTATATGCACATATTCTATTCTACTATGTATTAAAGGTTGACTTATTTCACAAATAAGCAGTTTGTTTCAGCAGAATATCTTTCAGTATTCTCCCCTCCAAACATCTTTCCCCTCTGTCAATCACATGCACAGTATCTCTAACAAGGATGTTCTCCCCAGAGCTCTGCTACTGAACTGTCACATGCGCACCTTCAAACTCTACAGATTTTAAAACAAAGCAAGGGCTAATCAGCTAGTTAGTACATGGCTTGGATTGCCTTGTCCTCAAATTTATGCATGTAAAATGTAAGACATATAAGGATGGCAGGAAAAAAACACTATTAATATATTATATAGTGGTCATATTATATAGAGTTATTACTTCTATTAGTGTGAAAAAAACATGTAGACAGGACCTTTTCCCTAACAGGTAACCAGCTGCAGCACAGGTCAGGAACAGCAATAATGAGCACAACAGAATTTTCATATATGGGAAATTATCTGTCTCGCTGCCTTTACACTTTCAGCTTACCCTAAAAATGTTACAATTGTTACCTTGTTGGCAGTCCCACAAAATTTCTCAGAATCTCTGGGTATTATTAGAAGACATATGCAGACACTTTCCAGCAAGCATAGTTTGAGGAGGACAGATTCTGTTTCTAAACCTTGTGAAATTAGTCACAGCCCAGACTGTGACTGTGACCATCTCTTGACCTCCAAGTTGGCTGAAAAACCAAGTCTCTCCTCCACTTTTCACATTGCTCATCTATATTATCCAGTTTTGAAGTCCTCTGCCTTGCTGAATTAAGGTGCAGGGAAGGCTGAAGAGGGAGCTCTCAATCTCTACTCAATAAGAAAGCAAGCAAAAGGCACATCTCACACTTTTTGAGCTGCCTGCAAACTGCATGGGGCAAAGTATTAGCTTACCTCCCTTGAAAAATGATGATTATGTGAGCCTGGGAAAAAATAATGACTATATGAACTCAGTGAAACACAGTAGAAGACGACGAGACCTGATCACCACATTAGGAAGTACTTTTTAAAGGGTCAATATTGCATAATTAGAGTCCCTGAATGCTGTTAGAAACTTTTACATACAATTTAAAGCAGAACTTGGTATCATCTTGGTAAGTTACAGAAAGCACAGTGGCAGTACCAGGCCAAGCGAAAAGTAAACTTGACATGTAAGTCATGGCAAAGATCTGTAGGTTCTGGCTGTGCTTAGAACTCAGCCTTTCTGCACGAAATGCAAAAGTTTGAGTTGGAGTCTGTCGACAGTCCTTGGCAGGCTGATTTGCTCTGCCTCTCCTTATACAAGGTGCAGCTAGGAAGTCAGCAGTCAGCACTCCGCAGCGCTCAGCCGTGCCTGCGACTCGCTGACAGGCCTGCTGTTGGCCCACGAGCCTGGGCCAGAGCTACACACCCCGGCACCTCAGCATCGGCTCTCCGGCTCCCAGCACAGGAAGAGCAGCCTTGCACTGCCTGCCCCAGAGCTTACAGCTACTTGTAAAAGCCCCCGCAGACACTTTTGCATCGCTCGCAACACAGCTTTTAAAATTCGTCCTGCTGTAACGAAGCCACAGTTTTCAAACTAGAAAAGAAGACAGAAAAATACCTTTGTACCTCCCTCTGCTTTATAAATAAAATATCATTGGAAATACTACCTCCACCAATGAGCACAAAAGACAAGACTTATATTAAAAGCTGGTTTAGGATTTTGGTAGTAAAAATGCTCAAGGTTTTGCTACAGAACACAAACTGCAGATCTCAACAGTGTACTAAACCGATCAAAATGCAACATAGCGGAATACGCTTCCCATTACTCTCCCAAGAAAGCTGCGTGCAAATTTCTGCTAAGTAAGTTTGGAAGACACAGTTCAGCTAAACTTGAAGAAAGAACTGCAAGTCTATCACAATTTCTTTTATGTGGATTTGCAATGCACTCATCCCTAACACCAGACATCAAAGCTGTTTTTATACTTATATTAGCAAGAACAGATAGGTGGTCCCAATTAAAAAAGCAGCTGTTAAAAGTCTTCATTTTTATGAATGTAATAGGTGTAGAAATTTCACTTGAAAATGAACATTACGATATAATGCTTAATATTTGAAAGATGACAAATAAGCTCGTTAGAGGTTTTTTCCTCTCTTCTAGGAAATTTACCTAACAAGTACCTATAGACCGCTACACCATGATCAGTATTAGTCATCAAATCCCACTATTGAGAGAAACTAGTAACTCTCAATCACAGTAATAGATGCAGCTTTTTTGCATTTAACTGATTTATGTTGTGCAGTGAAAGAATTATATTAACATACTTTTATCACTTTTTTTTTAAAATGCTCAAAAGCACCACATTCGCTACCTAATCCCAAAATAAAATATTCTGGATTAAAATAAATTAAGATGGTAAAAATTCCAACCAACATTCTGACACCAGAAAAGTACAGATAATATTTCAACTAAAACAACTGTAAACAAAGTGAAGTGTGGAAGAGAGCAGTTAAGAGTACAAACCAAAACATTCAGTAACCATATGCTTATGATTAAAGGGACTTTGGTGAACTTTAAAGGCATCTTATATAACTTCTTCACAAATGGCAAAACTATTAAGAAATGGCTACAGAAATCATAGTGCCCTAAATGGTAATTTCAATTTCTCAGCAAGTTTGGATTTCTAATAAAATTCTTTTGAGAAAGAAGGCAAATTTATCCAAAAACTACCTAGAAAATGTAAGGACTTTGAGACAGCCTACGTAGCGAAGGCTGTGAGCAGTAAGCACATTGTGAAGTGTGACTTTCAAAGCTAACTACCATCTGACAGGCTCCCTGTTAGCACATGTAAGCATTAGCTCATGCTACCTTCGAAGGAAGTAAATTACTTTGAAAAGCTTTGTCTAAACGGTGTCTAGTGGAATTTGCTTCACATTCAGTGGAGTAAACTATCTTTGTTTAATGTATATTAAAACTGGTTCATTAATGCTGAACAGTTACATACAGTGAACATAGACTTTAGAGTTACCTAGCTTTCCCATGTAGATAAAGTTTCAGCATATAACAACACAAAGCTATTTCTGAGAGGTGACTGAATGTCTCAAACTTGTCTATGTAACTAACACATCATACTTACACCTGCCAACACATTCATATTCCATAGCCACTCCAAAGTATACTCCAAAGCTTCATAAAAAAACCTCTACCCTTCTAAGTAAAGACAAAATTACAAGTATTGCTGCCAGCTTTAATGGAAAATTAAGCCAGCCACTGAAATACTTTTCCATTGTCATCATATATACTTTAAGTGTCGGCACTCGTAACATTGTCCGTGAAAAACTCCTACAATACTTTAAGATGCCTAAGGATTTCACTCTGATGATAAAATTTGTTCAGTGCTGACACAGTACAGTGCAATAAGAGCAACACTATATGTAGAGCTCCACTATTGTGCTGCATGTGTAAATATGGGGCTTGTAAGTGGTGTGGCGGGAGGAA